>SNQJ01S0161708.1:2496-21551 GCA_010110895.2 Picea sitchensis
ATCATCCTTTGGAAATGAGAGACTCTCACCATTCCTTTTCTTTTCTTGGTGATCTAAACTTAACCCATTACATTTTGGATTTCTTGCTCTCTACATCCAGGTGTCCAATACTTATATTGGTCATTCACGTGGTCGACTTGATAGGAGTGCCAGTGAAAGTTGTGGATAACTATTAATTATTTTTTTGCAATAGGCCTTCCCATTGTTTTTGGGATTCTGTGAGCATGCCAAATTTATTTTCTATACAATATGGTATATCCCAGAGTGACAACAGTTTATACATGGGAACTTTCTAGATGTTTCATAATATTTATCTTTCTGTAGAAGATCAAGCATTTTCAATTAAGGTTTTTGGATATACATATTTTCTTACTACCTTCTACACGAACTATTTTTTTGGAACATCCTATTCCATGACTAGTTTTCTGAAATATCATTCTTGATCAACACTGGTAAGTGCATTGAAATATAGTTCTTGGATGTGTTTCCTTGTCTTTAATCAATATCGATTTGATACTTTCCATAAAATGTATTTTTTTTTTGTTATTGTTTGTGTGACTTTAATGAGAGCTTCTATGATTTGAGGCCACTAGAAACTTTTATCATTTACTTCAAAATTTTGTAACTCAATAGTCCGAGAAAAACTCTGAAATCCTCACCAGAAAATGAATTTTTTTTGGGTGTCTATGGAAATATATTAAAACTAATAGTGTATAATTATGTCAGATTGTGGTTTTAGTAAGTGGGTTGTGTTACCTCCCAAACTTGCACTTCTTGTAGTAAACCCATAAAACAAAAGTGAAACCTTGCTGGAACTCAAGTGGAATTCCCACGGTCACCACAACATCCTTCTTGCTTTAGGTAGGCTCTCCTATGGCTTGTTACTGCTTGGAATCTTAGCCAATGTGCAAAAGTCCCAATCCACAAGGTGAAAACCCAAGGGATACTTGGAGAAGTTATCCAATGTCACCACAATAAGTCTCTCTCATTCGTTAGGTTAGATCTTCTCCAACTCAAGGGGGCTTCCTTAACTTAGGATTACTAAAGCTTATTACAAATATTCTCAAGGAGATTAAGAAGATTTGGTTTTAGAAAAACACACATAGTAAAAGTGGCTTTATAAATGGAGGGGTGGGAGGATTAAGACTAGTGTCAAATCCAATGGGAAAGTGGAGTCAAGCATAAACCACTGAGGGAAATAAATTATGATATTAAGAGTGAATATAGGACAAACATAGAATATACAAACACACCTATCTTGTTTTCCATTAATGCAACAAATTGTTTGTGAAAACACAAATTGTGGAGAGGTCCAAAACAAGTGTGAGGGTGCACTTACCGTCCAAAACAAGTGTGAGGGTGCACTTACCAAAGGTAGACCTGAATGGTAGCTAACTCTTTATTAGGATTAACGATATACATAAAAAATCTACATCCCCCTAGGATCATAAACCGAAACCCCCTTATAGTCCTCAAGGACTTTGACAGTTAGCATGCACAATCGGCCAAGGGGATGTTGTGCATTCCAAATTGGCATGCACAATAGACCAATGGTTGTTGTGCATGCTAATTTGGCATGCACAACATGCCAAGGTGTTGTTGTGCATGTCAAATTGGCATGCACAACAGACCAATGACTATTGTGCATGTTAATTTGGCATGCACAGTAACCCATGGGTCTCTTGTGCATGCCAATTTTGCATGCACATCAGGCCCATGGGATGTTGTGCATGCCAATTTGGCATGCACATAAGCCAAGGGGATGTTGTGCATTCCAAATTGGCATGCAAAGTATCCCATGTCCTGGTGTGCATGCCAAATTGTCATGCACAATAGGCCAGGGGTTGCTGTGAATGCCAATTTGGAATGCACAACAACCAAGGGGATGTTGTGCATGCCAAATTAGCATGCATAGAAAACCATGGCCTACTATGCATACCAATTTGGCATGCACAACATCCCCTGGCCTGCTATGCATGCCAAGTTGGCATGCACAACAACCTATAGCCTTATGTGCATGTTAAATTGGAATGCACAACAACCATTGGCCTGTTGTACATGCCAAATTGGCATGCACAACAACCTATGGACCTGCTGTGCATGCCAAATTGGCATGCACAACAGACCCATGGGCTACTGTGAATGCCAAATTGGCATGCACAACAGGCCAAGGGTTGTTGTGCATGCTGATTAGCATGCACAACATAAGGTATATCAACCAATATAAGGTTGCTTACAAAATGTGAAACACCATTAACTAATTACGACTAATTTTTCTCCTTTGGGCCAATTCTCTGCACATATTTTCACAGTGATGAGTTCAGGGCCTTTATACCATATTTCAAATTTCAAGGCCCTGAAATCATCACCGTGGAAATATGTGCAGTGAATTGGCCCAAAGGAGAAAAATTAGGCGGGATCGATTAATGTTGTTGTACATTTTGCAAGCAACCTTATGTTGGCTCATATACCACCCTTTTGAAGAAGGATGCAATTGGGAGGTTGTTGGAACTGTTTTGTTCCATTTGGATTATGATTGGTGTGTATATAATTTCAACGATTGGGTTGGACTAATATGACCAATAGACCATTGTTGAACTTGATAGTGTTAGATGATGTTGCAAGGTTCAAACAAACAAATTGTAGCTTAAAACCATTGTCTCATGCTTTTAAGTTTGTGAAATTTCCATGATTTGTGTTGACCAATTGACCCAAATTTTCAATGGGGCAATGTGATGGGATAATTTGGGTTTCCATAGAATTTTAGTTTTGTTACAATTGTGAATACCATTTGACATTAGTAATTCCCTGTCTAACAATATGTCCATGTATTACTATGATTGTATGTTCTAAACAACATCTCTATGAGTAATCAAGAGGATTTGGGATGTCAACCAATTCACCACAACAAACTAAAGTTGTAATAAACTATACATGTCCTTGTATTACATAATTCAGGTTTTGGGTTTTATTCACTAGAAAGTGTGCATGTTGTTTTGTTTCAATGATGAGGGGAAAAAACCCACATGCAAACCTATCATCCCTTAAAATATAAACGGTCAAGATGGATCTATGCTAGTTTATTCTAGTTTGATTTCTTTTTTTTTAACATTAGAGGTCAGGTGTTTGGCTGTCCATTTTATGGTGACCTAATTTGTTCATTAGGACTCAAGAGACATGTTTTTGTAATCTGCTCCACTTTACCCTCCACTGAATGGGTAAAGATGTGGTCCTAACTTAAACATAAGTAAACACAAGTATTTGTATTTAATTTTGTTTCTTTTCTAATTCCAGTTGTTGTTTGTAGCATCACTTGCTTCTAGTTTATTAGACAATTTATTGGCTAAGGCAACGATTCATGTGGTGATTTTGCTGTAGCAAAAGAACACAAAGCCGGATATGGTCCGGACAAACATACAAATGATTGGGAAACTCATGTATTACTTCAAATTTATTTGGAATTCAATGATGTAAACTTAATCACTACATTTGCTCATCTTTTCAAAAAAAAAAATCCAAATTCCATGCATTGTTGAGCTTAATAGTTGTTTTGGAATTTAATGACTGGGCAAATTTTTATTATGAGAAAAAAAGAAGAAGAAAATATCTGTTTCTTCTTTTCTCAACTTTTAAAGACAAATTAAAACACACATTTTGACATGTTTTTGAACAATATATAATGTTCTATCATGAAGTGCACATTTCAGTGAAACAATATGCTAATTTGTAGAATTTTCATAGTGGGTGTTAAATGTAGGTAGGGTCATGTCAAGCTTATCAACATTATTTTTTTGTTGGAAATAAACTTAGAGTGTTATAGAGTCTGCTAGTACAATGATCATATGCCATATTGATGAGGGAGAGTCCAATGATCATAAGAAATTAAGTGCGTGATAGTGTTATTTCTCTACAGGTAGACATACGTCATTATACTCAAAGTTGTTGAATATGGAAAACCTTATTGTTGAATGTTTATTTCATCTTTATTGAAATATTTTGACTTTTAAAGTGAGTATAGCTATCTACAATGATATGAAATCATTCATGAAAAATGATTTCGGTAAAGAAATGAATAATGATAATTATCACGTTGCTTGAAAAATAACTTCATTTTGTTCTTCTATTTTTTAGTACTGCATGAGTAGGTTCTTTACAACTCTCACATACAAAGATACTTATATGGTTCTTTGCCTTGCATTCATTCTGTTGGACATAGGTTTGGACCCCATTTGAATGAAAAAGTTCCATTACTCATTAGATATTGTAGAAATACATCAAAAGTAGATGAAGAACTCTAAGAATATAACTTGCAGGTATTCCATTGTTTTCTTCTCATCATGACACGTTGTGGTTTTCTTATTTATATCTCACATATTTTATGTGGTATTTAATTTCATGCATGAAGCTGATTTACAATATTCAGAGCATGTTAAATGTTCTTTTGATTCCCAACCTGTATTTTATGAATGTTTGATTACAACAGTCTTATGTTTTATATGGGTCCATGTATCTCAATATCTTATGTATGCAACCATGTTAAGTACAATTATTACTATTAACTACATGGTTGCAACTTGCAGGCATTGGAGAGTTTTGTGCTACGTTGTGCTAGAGATGTGGCTATCTATTGTGATGTTATGTTGGAACTTGCATTAGAATATTTGAGTTATAATCCAAATTTCATAGATAGCATGGAAGATGATACAAAATATAGTTATGGAGAGGAGGAGGATGAGTAAGCATTTTTAATTTTTAGATACATTAATAAAGACAATAGTCATACAATGTTTAACCACCTCTCTTAGAATGTTGTTGTTTTTTGCTTATATTCTTCTTGGCTAGTCTTGATAGATAGTGTATTTTTCACACTGTTCTTTTGCAGAGAGAGCGCCAATGAATATAGTTATGATGAAGATATTAGATGGAAGGTTCGTAGCGAAGTAGAAAATTTCTTGTTTGCGATGATAACATCTTGTTCGGAAATGCTTTTGAAATTGTATACAAAGGCATGCATTTTATACCCTTCTAGTACTGGTTTCATTGTTGGGATTTGCTGATTTACATTTCTTATGTTTTCTTTAATGAGTCTATTGATTCTATATTTGTTACTTTATTCTCTTGACACATTTCACATATTGGGACAATCTTCTACATGTGGTTTCCCTTCTGATATGAATATGACATCTATTGTGTTATGAAGTGCTATCCCTACCCTATATAAGTAGTAATGGGGATGAATTAGGTGCTTCAATAATAATAGTAGTATGGCCTTCCATAATCATAATCGAGGGTGTATTTCAATAATAGGGAAGGTTGTCACGAATAGAAAATGGTCATCAATCTCTTGTTTTGTCCCCATGAAACACTCTAGGCAACCTTCCAACCAGTGATTCAAGTGGATATTGGTGGACACCCACCTATTCCACTTGGACCCCCACCATTGTTTCTTTCAGTTTTTCAGTTTCCTTAATTGTAGCACAATTTACTATTTTTGGCAGTTTTTCGGGTCTTGAACTTTCACAGCCGTTTTGAGGCCCTAAACGACGTTTTTTTGGGAATCATGGTCCGACGAATATTACTCTATTCCAAAACACAAAATTTTCTAGTAGTAGTTGTAGTCCTCAGATAGATATTTCTAACGATGTATCATATGCGTCAAACGAAGATATTATGCCAAAGTTACGACCCCGAGAAATTGATGTACCAATTTACCCCGATGGGGCCCATATTCCGGTGTTTCATCTCCTAGGGTTAGGTTTTTGGATGTTTAGGGTTTCCATTGTTTCTCAATAATATATAGGCCTTCGAGATTCATTGTAGAACAGATTTCAGAGCCCTGTAGCTGCCACATCTCTTCTCAGAGATAAGCTACCAACGCCCTAGCTAGTTTATTTCTATTTTGTCTGTAAACAAATTTCAGTTTTTTTATATTAATGAAATGAAGTGTTATTTCTGCTGCATCTTTGTATTCATGGTTATTTGTGTATTCTGTTGTGTTCCTGCATAAATTCGGATCAACCAACCCAACCATAACTCTCCCTACTTGTTGTCTTTCTTCAAGAATTCGTCGATATGTATTTCATATATGCCATATTTTTTCTTCGTTTAATAATATTAAAAATTCAAATACAATTTTTCCATACCTATCCTCCTATTCCCTTGGAATTGCGGGCCACCTCTCAGCCATCTCCTAAATTAATTCCTGACATCCCCTTGTTCCCAAAAATCAGTGCAACATAGGATATTGTGAAAGTTCTTATACATGATTGTTGTATGAAATGCCAAAGTTTTGTTATATTGAGAATCATGTCATTGTGAATTAACCTAGAAGTTTTTATGTAGGATTTTCCATGGTTGATTCAGAGGTTTAAAGATCGAGAATAAAATTTTAAGATAATGGTTCTTTGTTTGGATCATATTTTTGGATTGATGATATTCCTATCCATTTCATTGTGTCAATAAATTCCTTTTCATTCTGATGCAGATGGATTTGTTTAATGAATTTATCAAGTTGTTATGCTAGACTGGAATGTGAGGAAAGGATCAAGAGACACTCTAAATTCAAGGTAAGTGGAATTTGTAAATGTGTTGAACCTGCACATAATAGATCTAGCTAGAAAATACTACACACCTTTGCAGAGAGAAATTGAGAAAGAAGAAGAAGGAGAGAAAATAATGGTGGAATTCTCATTAACCGTAATGAATAATGAATAATTTACACAAGATATACTCTGTATAACTCAACCAATGCACACTGGAGAAGAACCAATGCACCATAATGGTGGTCTAGAGTGATCTAGACACACGCCAACAATTACGGGAGTGAATTTATACCTAGTCTAGTCTCTCAGATAGTTACGGGAGTGTTGGCACAGGGGCAGACCCAGGGTTCAATGCTTAACAATGTACCAACAAAACCCCGACTACCGGCCCTTTCGACAACACCTGCGAGTAGGACAGGTCTCACCCGAGGTAGAAGAAGGGGGGGTTACAGGACACACGTGTCTATAACCAACCTGGGACACAGATCTGTGATAACAATGCTTTGCAAAGTATTCTATTAACACTTAGAAGGTGATATGCATTAGTTCATTAGATTTATTTACATCGCAGAACATACCCAAATATAGATCTAGCGCAGTAACCATAAATAATTATATATCCTAATAACTTAGCACCGAGTTATATCTAACATTCATTCACCCTTAACACAAGTAAAGAACTTAAGCAATAACTGATCTATCTATCATACATGATAATCAAAGCACCGAGAAGATTCATAACATAAACAACATAGCACAAAGAAAACCAAAGACACAAGATCTGTGTGGTTCACCCTAGTGTGGGGCTACGTCCACCAACTTCTTCGTCTTCTTATTATTCGTCAATCTCTTACATTCAGTTACTCCTGTGCATTAAGCCACATAGTCAATATTCACACTAGACATGAGATTTGTGCACTGAGTACCAGATCCTCATTGCAAAACTAGGTCAGGGCACAGAGCCAATCCTCTATCGAGTACAAAGCCTTAACACATATACATTATGTTACACAAAGAAACTCAAACTACTTTCACTTAGCTGTCAAGACTTCTTTCTTCTACCATACATTCTTACTTATTTATACTTTTACAACCCCTTACAATAGGGCCAAACATGGGAAAACCCAATGGGTCGACATCCCATAACCCATTACAAAACCCTAAAGAACCCCTTACTGGGTCCACATAGCCCGCAAAATAAGTGAGATCTGCAATCTCAGCTCTGCCTGGGTGCTCCTTCTTCGACCATCACGTTGAAGTCCAAAAGTGGGCCAAATATGACCAAGGTTTCCTCAAAACTTGGTCGAGGGCCAATAGGCCCCCAACACTCACCTATGACTCATCCCAAGTCACTCAGGTCTGGGAAATGATACTTTGAAGGCCTTGAGATTAACTCGGGCTACGTTGACTTGTTGCTTCACCTGAGCTTCCTACTCAGCGAGCTCGTGGATCATCTACTCTATAACAGGCCCTTCCAGGCACTATTCTAATGATGTGACCACTTGGTCTAGTTGCTAGCCCTGTCCATCAATATCTTCGAACACCTTGCAGGCTTCATCCTGCATAGGTTGCAGCTTCTGTGTGACTTCCATTACTTTCCCCTAGAGGGAATTGATCTACTGTTGTACTGTGCGCTGCTCCTGGGATCTTTTCATTCTTTCTACCACAATGAACAGCTTCATCTGCGTATGCACAGAAAATTCCTGCTGTTGCGCCTCCTGTAACTGCGCTTCCAACTTCCTTAGCTCTGGATCCTCGACGAGGTGTTCATATGTATGTGTGCTTCTATCACTCAGTTCTTTTCATTCTGAGGTGAGGGTTCTTATCCTTATTAATGTCTTCTTAGCGGTCTCCTCCCTCTGGTCATGCACTTTCTACGGGGTGCTCGGTACTACTTGGGTCTCCATTTTTGTTATCCTGGCTTGAAGCTGCTCGATCATCTCAATGAGCTTCACTATTTGAGTTTCGACCGGATCTTGGTCCTCCTATACCAAGACTGGTACAGAGAGACATTATTTACTCACCGCTTCTTTGACTACGACCCTATCCACGAGCAAATTCTCTTTGTCCTTCTGTAGTTGAGCTTTATTGTCCTGGAGCATCGCCTGAAGCTCTTCTCTCTCACTTTTGTAGGCAACTACACTATACCACGCTACTAGTAATTGTTCTAAGGCTTCATCTTTCTCTTGTTTCAAGGATTCTATAGACTTCTCCTTCTCTTCTTGGACTCTCTTAAGTCAAGCTTCTCTTGCATCTACATGTCTTCTCAATTGGGTTGGATTATCCCCCAATTCTACAGTCTGTGATGAGGAAGGCGCAGTGGGTACTGCGTAGACCAATCGAACAACTTGTTTTACTTCCTTCAATTCCTTCTTAATTCTCCCATATAGCTCCTCCTGTTTCTCTCCATATATCTGCAAGATGTCCTCATAAACATCCTCCATAGCTTCGCAGACCAAAGATATATTGTCCTCCATGAGCGTGGCCTCCAACTGAAGATTATTAGCACACGTCTTATTCCTTGCTGAAGGTTTCTTTGGAGAAACCTTCCTTTTCTGCGGTGTTACTATCCCAACAGGGGGATCCTCAAGTGGAGGGGTGGTAGCTTTGCCTCCTCCTTTCCCTTATTCTCCTTCATTTCCTCCTCCTTGTCCATTTTCTTCATCTTCTCCTCCTCCTCCGAGCGAGCCAGACCCATTATCAATCTCTTACATTCAGTTACTCTTGTGCACTAAGCCATAGAGTCGAGCTTCTCACTAGACAGGAGATATGCGCACTGAGTACCAGATCCTCCTTCCAAAAATAGGTCAGGGCACAGAGCCAATCCTCTATCGAGCACGAAGCCTTAACACATATGAATTATGTTGTACAAATCAACTCAAACTGCTTACACTTAGCTCTAAAGAATTCTTTTTTCTACCATAAATTCTTACTTATTTATACTTTTACAACCCCTTGCAATAGGGACAAACATGAGAAAACCCCATGGGCCAAAATCCCATAACCCATTACAAAAACCCTAAAGAACCCCTTACTAGGTTCACATATCCCACAAAATAAGTGAGATCCACGATCTCAGCCTCGCTTGGGTGCTCCTTCTTCGTCCATCATGTTAGAGTCCAAAAGTGGGCCAAATATGACAAGGGTTTCCTCAAAACTTGGTTGAATGCCAACAGGCCCCCAACACTCACCTGTGACTCATCCCGAGTCACTCAGGTCTGGGAAATGTTGTTTCGAAGGCCTCAAGATTAACTCAGGCTGCCTCAACTTGCTGCTTCACCTGAGCTTCCTAGATTGTCTGCTCTGTAATAGGCCCTTCTAGGCACTATTCTACTGATGCTACCACTTGGTCTAATTGCGAGCCCTGCCCATCAATTTATTCGAACACCTTGCATGCTTTGTCCTGCACAGGTTGCATCTTCTGCGTGAATTCCATTACTTTCCTGTGGAGGGTAGTGCTCTACTTTTGTACTGCACGCTGCTCATGGGATCATTTCATTCTTTCTACCGTAGTGAGTAGCTTCATCTGCGCCTGCACAGAAAATGCCTGTTGTTGCGCCTCCTGTAACTGTGCTTCCAACTTCCTTAGCTTTGGATCCTCAGTGAGGCGTTCATATGTCTGTGCACTTCTATCACTTAGTTTTTTTCATTCCGAGGTGAGGGTTATTATCCTTATTAGTGTGTTCTTAGCGGTCTCCTCCCTCTGGTCACGCACTTCCTGTGGGGTGCTCTGTACTGCTTGGGTCTCCAATTTTGTTATCCTGGCTTGAAGCTGCTAGATGATCTCAGTGAGCTTTACTATTTGAGATTCGAATGGATCCTGGTCCTCTTGTACCAAGCCTAGTACAGAGTGACATGATTTACTCATCGCTTCTTTGACTACAACCCGCTCTACAAGAAACTTCTCTTTGTGCTTCTGTAGCTGAGCTTTATCCTCCTAGAGCATCACCTAAAACTCTTCTCTCTCACTTTCGTAGGAAGCTACACTGTAATACGCTACTCATAATTTTTCTAAGGCTTCATCTTTCTCTTGTTTCAAGGATTCTGTAGCCTTCTCCTTCTCATCCTAGACTCTCTGAAGTCAAGCTTCTGTTGCATTTGCAAGTCTTCTCAATTGGGTTGTTTCATCCCCCAATTCTACAGTCTGCGATGAGGAAGGCACAGTGGGTACTGCACGGACCAATTGAACAACTTGTTGTACTTCCTTCAATTCCTTCTCAATTATCCCATATATATCCTCTTACTTCTCTCCATATCTCTACAATATGTCCTCAGAAACATCCTCCATAGCTCCCCGGACCAAAGTGATATCGTCCTCTATGAGCGTGGCCTCCAACTGGGGCTTATTAGCGTGCGTCTTCTTCCTTGTTGAAGGTTTATTTGGAGAAATCTTCCTTTTCTGTGGTGTTACTGTCCCAACAGGGGGATCCTCAAGTGGAGGGGTGCTAGATTTTCCTCCTCCTTACCCTTCTTCTCTGTCATTTCCTCCTCCTTGTCTATTTGCTTCATCTTCGCCTCCTCCTTCGAGCGAGCCAGACCCGTTATCTTCAGAAATGTTGTCCTCTTCATTAGTCTCTATATCATGGACTTCCTCCTTCTTTTAATTCTTCTTCGTCTCGCTATACTGTCTGACATGCTTGACTGGGGTGAATATGGGGCTTCCTATGGTTTTAGTTTTAGTGTTAGAGAGTTCTGCATCAACGAGATGTACAAGGAATTCCTCTGGCCACTCCTTTGTAATTTTCTCCATGTCTTCATATGTTATCTTGCAGTATGACTGTAATTCTTCCTGGTTCTTGTATCTGTGCATAGTGATGTAGATGAAATGTGGATATGTGAGGAACTTTGCTATTAGTCAGTACTGGTGCAAGGTGCACGCTTTCATGCGTGGAAATGACTCAATGGAAACCTTCAATTGTTGATAGTATGCATGAAACACAACGTTGGACTGCCATTGCTTTGTCATGTCATTGGTGTACCATAAGGTTGAAAACCAAGAAGCCAACAACTTTGAGGGTTTGATCTATGGGAAGGTTGCTCCTTTATAAATTTTCCAAGTGACAAATGCAATCAAAATGATCATTCAAATGTAGTGGAATTCATATCCCAAATCTTGGGCTTTACGACAATCTTTCTCTAGTTCATTGATGAGGTAGTTCGCCCAGTTCATCTGCATGCCCTCAACACATTTTCCTGCGAGATCCACCATGAACCTGGTAACCTATGTGGGGCAGTTCTTCCTTACGAGATTCCCATCTATGAGTTGGAAAGCAAGGCACACTGCGCCATCCTGTATAGAGGCTAGATTGTAACCTTGATTTCCTTTTTTAACTTCTCTGTAAGATTCCTTGATGCGCTGTGCGAGGGAGCAGTCTGAGACCTTCCCTGCATAAAACTGCTGAGGGTCAGGTCTCTTCATGCTTAAGCTTGTGATCTGGTAGATCAACGCCAGATCCACAGTAATTCTTCTGTCGAGCCACAAGTATCAACCATGATAGCACGAACGGAGGATTTTAACACAAACGTTAACCTCCCGGTGGCATCCAAAATGGGGGATATTCATCACATTCAACACAGTGGACTGTGCCAGCCCCTTTATCCATGACTATGAGATGAGTCAAGGCTTCTTCCCTATTGAATTTGTGATATAGCGATGCGGTGCCAACTTGGTGTAGTTCGTTCGCTCTCCCAAGTTGAAGTTGTTGTTCTTCAATAGTGGGATTTGTCCTAACTAACTCTCGACTACGCGTATTCCTTTCGGAATGCACGCAGTGAACACGGTGTACTCATAATCTCGAGGGATGTTGTCGTGGTTAACGATGCCAGCCAAAGGTGGGATATACTCATGTAGGATCGACGGGATTTGCTTCACATTAGCCATATCATCGCGGTGCTTACTTCACTGTTCAGTCGCGGGGTTGACACGGCCAGAGTGACGTCTAGTCGAAGGGAAATCCTAGAGTCCCCTAGTCGATGACGCTTGGACACCATCAGATAACAGTCTATCGACTATTAGCTTCTTGAGGAATTCCTCGACAGAGTTCTCTAATTCACTAGGTTCACCCGACATTCTCACTTTTAAATAGATAGGTCGGGGTAGATGAATGAACATGTCGGGTAGACAAATGGATGACGAAGTCTAGTTTTAGATAACATGGCTCGACACACAAACAATTATATTCTTGTCTCAGTTAACCATGGGTAGTAAAAAGTGGTCCTGGCGCAACATCCGATGCGTTAAATAAGCGGGGCATTGTAACGGATTCTTCCAATGGCCAGGAATGCTTCCATCAATGTGAATTTGTTTGTTATAGCGTGGTCTCAACATCCAAAAGAGGTTCATCAACCCATAAATTTGTTTTCTAACCATTCTGGAGTGTTGTTCTAACGGTCGAGGTGCCTCCAACGGTGATATAACTTCGCCAGGGCGAAGTCCCATTCTATGAGGACCTGTTGTTCCAACGAGGTTCAAATCCTGCGAACCTGCCTCTTGCGAGGTTCCAGTCTGCAAAGTCTTCCATCTGATTTCTGTAACTTCTTGCAACTTTTCCAATTTAGCTTTCTTTTTATTGAGATTCCTTGCCTTCTTTCCCATGATTTGGGTTTCTCTAACTATTTATAGAATCCTCTTTCCATTCTTATTCTTATCTTCCCTTAGCATAGTGACTTCGCACTGTTGAGGTTAAAGGGTGCCTTCAAAGGGTCTGAAGTTAATATCCCTTCTCTTAATACTTCCTGGGTGGATATACTTCTTTCTGGAATAGATAGGTCCTTCAAATATTTTTTCATTTTTTCAACCTTGATAGCTAATTCTCTTGCTTTTTGTTCCTCCTGTGTTGTTACTTTGTTCTGTTGTTTTGACTTATCCTCTTGTTCTTCTATTAGTTGGTCTATTTTTCTAGCTATGAAATCCCTTGGTTCTTGCTTTTTATTTTTTGTAGCTTCTTCCTCTACTTTCCTTCTGGTTTGATATTTCTCAATCCAAGTCTTACCTAGAAAAAATGGGAAAGGGGCGCTTCCCCCGACAAACTTAATGACTTAAAATTCCTCTTCAGTCAATGTTCTATGAAAAATAATAGGTACATGTTGGCACAGGGGTAGACCCATGGTTCAACTCTTCAACAACTCACCAACAAAACCCTAACTACCAACCCTTTCAGAAACACTTGTGAAGCAGAAGTCTCACCCGAGGTAGAGGCAGGGGGGGTTGTAGAACTCAAGTTTCTGCAACCTATCTGGGACACAGATCTGTGATCATAGTGACTTAATAGAGCACTCAACAATTAAAATTCATTAGCCCTTAACCCTTCATTCACATCGCAGGTAAAACCCTAATTACAGAACAACACAATATCCAACAAGATCTAAGCATATCTTACCATTTAGCACATAACATCAATAGATCTAGCATTCATCTAAGTTATTAAGCACTAAGCTACTATATCAGATGCATATAACATACATAAATATTCAAGACTAAGCATAAATCACATTAATGACACAAAGCAATCAAAACACATGATATACATGGTTCACCCCTAGCATGTGGCTACGCCCACCAACTCTTCGTCTTCTTTATTATGTTCTTTCAATCCTCTTACATGCACAGAGCCACAAAACCAACTCTGCATAGGAAAGGAGATCTAGGTGCAGCTCGCTAGATCGTCCTTCCCTGAGTTAGGTCACAACACAAAGCTTTCTTACACAGTCTACACACAAGCTTCTTACAATCACTTGCACTTATATCTCCAAGTCTTAACACATAGTATGCACAAAGCCTTAAGCTCCACACTAAGTCGATTCTAGTAGGTTTCTCCACTAATTTCTTACATTGCCTAGATATCTATTTATACATTACAAATGGGGCCTAAACATGGGTAAACCCATGGGCTGATATCACATACCTGTTACATAAACCTTAATCCCAAAAATACCACAAAAGGGGGCGAGATCCCGCGATCTCCACTTCACCTGGCGCTTCATCTTCGACTAGCCTGTCGAAGTCCCAAAAATGGTCAAACACAACCAAGGTTCTCCAAAACTTGGTCGAGGTCCAACATGCCCCCAACACTCACCTGTGATGCATCACGAGTCACTCTAATCTAGGCAACTCTACTTTGAAGGCCTTGAGATTGGCTCAAGCTTCTTCGACCTGCTGCTTCACCAGAGCCTCCTGCTCGGCAAACTCCTGAATAACTTTCTCGGTCACCGTTCCTTTCAATTGTTGTTCCACCATGGTGACTACTTGTTCTAGATGTGCACACTTCCCCTCAATCTCCTCAAAATGTGTGCATGCTTCATCCTGCACTAGTTGTAGCCTCTGGGTCACTTCCATGAATTTACTCTGGATGTCATGAACCTATTGATGAATGGTGCACTATCCCTAGGACCTTTCATCCTCTCGACTGTTGACAATGACTTCAACTGTGCTTGTATTGTCACTGCTTGTTGCTTTACCTCCTAAAGTTGTGAATCCAATGTCCTTTGTTCTGGGTCTTCTGCAAGGCATTCGTAGGTATGCACACTTCGAATGCTTAATTGCTTGCATTGTAGGGCTAATGTCTTGATTCTTTCTACTGTGCTTCGAGCAGTTTCTTCCCTCTGATCTTGCACTTCCTGCGGAGTGCTTGGCACGACTTGTAGTTCCAATTCTGCCACTCTTTCTTGAAGCTGCTAAATAGCTTCATCGAGCTTCTCCACTTGACTCTCCACTGTGTCTTCTTCTATCTGTGCGAGGCCCAGCACAGAGTGAAATTCTCTAGTGATTTCCTCCTTGACTCCCATCTTCTCTGTGAGCATTTGTTCTATTTCCTTCTAGATCTGTGCTTTATCCTCTGCAAAATTCGCCTGGAGGTCATCTTTCTCTTGCTGCGCAATCCAGTGTTTCACTAGGGCTTCTTATTTTTCTTTCTTTAATTCCTCTATGGCCTACTCCTTTTCCTCTTGGACCTTACGAAGGTGAGCCTCGGTCAATTATACTAATCTACGTAGCTGGGAAGACTCATCTCCTACTTCTATGCTCCCTACTGAAAACAATGGAGTAGACACTGTGCAGCTCGAATAAAGAGCATGTTGTACCCCTTTGAGCTTTGCCTCGATCCTGTCAAACATTATCTCCTGTTTGGCTTTGCTTCGCTGCAAAATGTCCTCTGAGGTATCTGATATAGCGGTGATGATGAGTTCAATATCATCTACCATGAGCATAATCTGAAATGGAGGTTTATTGGCTTTTGACTTCTTTCACGATGAAGGTTTCTGTGGGGAACCCTTTCTTTTCTTGGATGTCTCAGCCTCCATGATGGGATCCTTAGGCAGTGTTACTTCACCATGTTCCTATTTTTTTTCTTCCCCTTCATCCTCTTCTTTGTCTACTTGATCACCTCCTCCTCCTTTAGGTGAATCAGGTGTAGTTTCCTTTGATGCACTGCTCAATTCCTGTACCTCTTCCTTATTTTTCTTCCTGTTGTTGCTGGGTGCATCATATTATTCACAAGTAACTACAGGACTTTCGATGAGGTCAGGTTCAGAGAGTTTTGTCTATTCGACCGGTATAAGGAACTCTGCAAGACATTCCTTGGTTATTTCTTCCATGTCCTCCTCTATGAGTTTGTAATAGGACTAGAGCTCTTCTTTGTGTTCATCTCCGCGCGTAGTGATATAGATGAAGTGCATGTCTACGTGAAATTTCACAATTGGCCTGAACTTGTGCAAAGTGTTCGACATCATGCGAGGGAAGGATTCAATGGCCCTGTTTAGCTGTAAATAATAGGTGTGAAACACACATTTGACTTCCATTGCTTCTCCATGTCACTCGAGTACCATAGCGTAGTGAACTTCACAGCTAGTGGTTCAAACAACTCAATTTCAGGGAAGGTCGCTCCTTCCGGCATATCCCAAGCAATGTAGGTAATGAGAATCAACAACCAACTGAAATCGAACTCGTAGCCTTGATCCTAAGCTTCGCGATAGTATTTCTCTAACTGGTTGACGAGGTAGCTCGCCCAACTCATTTGCATCCCTTTGACGCATTTCCCTACGAGGTCGACGACGAACCCCGTGACTTGTGTTGGTATGTTAATCCTGATGAGCTTACCAACGATCAATAGGCAAGCTAGGTGAACTGTGCCATTTTGGATGGAGGTTACCTTGTAGCCCCGTTTCCCTTTCTCCACATCACCATAGGTTCCTTTTATGCGCTGCGCCAGGGCACGATCTGGAGCCTTCCCTGGGTAAAAATCCTGGGGATTTGGTCCTTGCATGCTTAATCCAGTGATCCGATGGATCAACGTCGGATCTACTGTGATGCATCGATCTAACCATAGGTAACCAACATGGTAGCATGACATGAGGAGTTTAATGGATGCGTTAACCTCCTAATGTATGCCAAAGTGTTGTATCTTCATCACATTAAGAATGGTGGACCTCACGATGTCCATAGTCCACAGCTAGGGGATTATCTTCAACTTCTTCCTCGTTGTCTTGGTCAAGTACTTGTGTGGTTTGAGTATGCCATAGTTATTGCGGTCTCATAAGTTGAATTCAGTGATCTTCAACGTCATAATCTGTCCTAACTGTAGTCCAAATACGCGTATCCCCTTCGAGAGGTACGCAATAATCAAGTATATTCAAAGTCCCTCAGGATGTTATCATGACTAACCATGCCATCCAAAGGTGGGATATAGTTAGGCAGGATTGATGGGACGAGATTCACATTTTCCAAGTCATCGCGATGCTTGCTTCTCTTCTCGGTCGTAGTTCGAGAGGGCCCAGATCGACATGTAGTCGATGGGGATGCTTGCACTCCTCTCGTCGACGAGGCCTGTACTCCTGTAGATAGGACCTTCTCAGCCATGAGGTCTATGAGGATTTATTCAATGGATTTTTCTACTATGATAAGGTCGCCCAATATACATGCTCGAGATCAGATATCTTGGGTCGGTGAACAAACAATCGAGGTAGTAGAACAGATGGGGAGGTTACAATAAGCACTGCGTGAAAGTGATTAGTTCTATGTGGGCTCAGATAATCACAATTCACGAAAGTGTCCTCGGTGCAATGCTCGACGGGATAGATAGGAAACATCGTAACAGACTCCTCCAATGGGTAGGAATGCCTCGATCAATACAATTCCATCTGTTATGGCATGGTCTCAATGGTCCAATGGTGAACGTTCCGGCAATAACTGCATTTCTAGCTATTCTGGAGCATCGTTCTAATTGTCGAGACACCTCCAATGATCATATTTATTCGTCGTGGTGAAGTTCCAGTCGATGTTGTTCTGCTATTCCAGCGAGGTTCAAGTTCTATAAGCCTTCCTTTTGCGAAGTCCTCTCTGGAACCTCTTGCAATTTTTCTAGCTTTGATTTTTTCTTACTGAGCTTTCTAGCTTTCTTTCCGGTGATATTCATCTATGGATTCCTCTTTCCATTCTTGTTCTTATCCTTTCTTAGCATAGTAAATTCACACTATTGAGGATATTTCCCAAGGTTCGAGGATAATACTTCTTCTCTTACTGTTTCTAGAGTAGGTGCTCTACTCTCCTGCATGGATAGGTTATTTAAGCCTTGTGTTTTTTCAACATCGACAACTAAGTTTCTGGTCCTCGGTTGCTTCGACTTGTCCTCTTGTTCTTTTATTAAGCGTGATATTCTCTTAGCCATGAAATCCCTTAATTCTTTCTTTTTCTGTTCTATAGCTTCCTCTTCTTCTCTCCTTTAGATGTGATCTCTCTCGATCCAAGTCTTTCCTAACAAAAGAGAAAAGGGAGCATTGTTCTCAACAAACTTAATGACCTCAAATTCTTCTTTTGTTGATGTTCCGTGAGAAACCATAGGTACATGGGCAAGTCTTCCACATAGGGTTATCATATTTCCTTTAAACAATCCTATTCCTCCCAATGAAAGAATCATAGCAGGCTTTCCTAAGATTTTCCAAGTACTTTCTGTCATAATGTTCACCTATATATGTTGAAGTCTCCTATTCTTGTTTCTATGCACTCTTTCTCTTTTAAAATATTTGATAAACTGATGTCTCTATGATCATTCAGTGTTTCTTTCATCTATAATAATATAGCCTCTGATTCTTTCTAGTTCTTTATCATATTCGTAGTCTCTTGACCTTCCTCATGGTCTTCTTGTCTTATGTTCATCTTTTCAACTTTAGCAATCATTCTAGGGAAATCTAAAACTTCATGTCCAGTATCTTTACAACAAAGGCAAATAGGACTTCTACCAGGGCATTCCTTAGCAACATGTCTCGATGTTCTGCAATTATAACATAATGTCAATCCTCTCTTTCTCTTAAACGATCCCCAACCTTTCCTGTACTGCGCACTAGGATCATAGTGATAGACCTGCAAAAAATTCTTTCTAGGATCCTGCATCCATTTGTTAGTCCAAAAATTCTTTCTATGAATAGGGATAACATATCTTTCACTATTTTTATCAGATCTATTCATATCATATCTTCTTTATTCTAGTTGTGCCCTAGTTTTCAGACTAGGACAAAATTCAT
>SNQJ01S0161710.1:18381-39932 GCA_010110895.2 Picea sitchensis
ATATGACCCCCGACGCATCATTACTCAATGGGCCAATCTATTTTTGTTCTCTATTAGAAAAAGGAGCACATCCAACCCAACTCATCACCATGTGGAAGTCCAATCATGCTTGTGCAAAATAAAGACGGGACCCAACGACTCTGCATCGATTACCAGGCCTTAAATAAAATCACAGTCAGGAACTGGTACTCGATTTCCCTAATCGATGATCTCCTTGACCAACTCAAGGGGGCCAAGTACTTCAGTAATATTGATATGAAGTCTAGCTACCATCAGGTCCCAATAGAGAAAACAAATGTGTGGAAAACTACCTTGAAGTCCAAAGAAGGTATTTTTGAATGGTTGGTCATGTCCTTTGGTTTGAAGAATTCCCCAACAACTTTCATGAGGATGATGGAAGATATATTGTGGCCTTTCACCAATTATTTTTTGGTGGTATATCTAGATGACATCCTCATCTACAACAAGAATTGGGCATAACACTTGCAACATATTCAACAGGTTCTGCACACTCTACAACAACACAATATATAAGAAAATATGGAAAAATGCTCCTTTGGCATGGACATGGTCAAGTATCTAGGATACATTGTTGATGAGCATGGAGTGCATGTGGATCTAGCCAAGATCCCAATCATTCCTGAATGACCAACCCCAACCACACTCATTGAGCTTCAGAGATTTTTGGGCCTTGCCAATTTCTATTGTAGGTTCGTGTTGGTATTCCCCCATATTGCATCAGACCTCAACCAAGTAACTAGAGGTGGTGGTAAGGAAAAGTTAATCGGGGGCCTATCAAAACAACAAGCATTCGATGATTTGAATCAACGTTTATGCTCATCCCCAGTTTTTTCATTACCCGACCTGCAACAACCCTTTGAGATCGAGACAAATGCTTCCGACTATGATGTGGGCATAGTTCTCACTCAACACAGACACCCCATGGCCTATGATAGTGAGACACTATCATATGTCATCTATAAGTACCCTACTTATGACAAAGAAATGTACTCCATTGTGAAATCCTATTTCTAGTGGAGGCATTACATTCTCAGGAAGGAGGCAATTATCCACATTGATCATAAGTTGTTGTAGTTCATGTAGACACACGGTAAATTACAGAATGACCGCCATCAAAAGTGGTCCACATACTTGCAAAAGTTCCATATCAACATCAAGTATAAGACATGAAGTACCAACCACATTGTTGAATGCCTTAGCTGCCCTCCAGTTGCAACACTCACCATTGTGCTAAACTATTGCAGCCACAAGTCCTACGGATGGCCCCAACTCTATGAGAGAGATCCTAACTTCACTACCACCTACCATATGCTGGGAACAAACATAGTTGTCACTGATTTCCATATTCAGGATAGGTTTCTATGCCATTTGGGCCATCTATGCGTGCCATCAAGCAAACAAGTGAAGCTGATTTGGGAAGCCCACTACAGTTGGGTGGAAAAACACTTCGGCATAGAAAAGACAATGGAATTATTGCAACAACATTTATATTGGATGAAACTTCGATAGGATGTCAACACAAATATCAGGTCCTGCACTACCTGCGCCATTTCCAAAAAACCATTAAGAAACAAGGAATGCACACCCCTCTACCTACTCCTGAAAGGCCCTGGGAATCCATCTCGATGGACTACATGTTGGGCCTTCCATCAACCAAGCGGGGAAACGACTGTGTTTTTTTGGTGATTGTTCATTTTTCTAAAATGGCATTTATGGTTGCCCCCAAGAAGAGCATCACAACAAAGGCCACTTCCAAACTCTTCTTCGAACAAGTGTGGGTAAATTTTGGGATACCGCAAACCATCATCTCAGATCAAGACAGTCGGTTCCTTAGCACATTTTGGTCGAGCCTCTGGTCACTGTTGTACACCAAGCTCACCAAATCCACTTCCTTCCACCCCTAAATGGATGGACAAATAAAGGTTTTCAATCAGATGATCGTGCATATCCTGTGCATGTATAATTCAAAGCATCCCCGCACATGGGATGAGAGTCTTCCCTATGATCAACACAACTACAACAGAGCCATGCATAACTCAAATGCCAACAATCCTTTTCATGTGGGGTTGGGATTTCAACCATTGTGTCCCATGTATGTTTCACTACCCCTTACGACCACCCAGGAAGACTCGTCCCATGCTCAAAGTAAAGCCGATAAAGCTACCTGATTCATTGAGTGGATCCATCACATCCGCCAATAGGTTTAGGATATTTTTCATAGGTCCAATTCCAAATACAAGCAATTCCATGATTAACACTGGGTGCCACATAAGTTTCAGGTGGGAGATAAAGTTTGGTTGCACTTAGAGAAAGAACACCTTACAAGACCCCATTAGAAGCTTCGTCCACTCAACTATGGACCTTATACCATCAACAAGACTGTGGGTGACAATGATTTTGAGATCAACATTCCCCCCTTCCTTGGCTTGCACCCAGTGTTTAATGTGGACCTCTTTCAACCATACTTTCCACCATTATTGGACACCTCAGAGGTAGAATAACAATTGACACCGGCAAAGCTCAATCCTGACTGCATGAAACAAACATTGACTGATCAGATCATGGACACATAGGTTAAGAGCACTCGCCAACAATTTTTTTATCTTTATCATGTTGTCAAAGCACAACAACTCCTGCATCAAGGCAAGTGGCTCACCCGGGGCCAAATTCAATAGAAATTTCCTCATCTGATGGGGGAACTCAACGCAATGGAGACCATTGCTTCCTAAGGGGGGTTATTGATCCAGGTGGATATTGGTGGCCATCCACCTATTCCAACTGGCTCACATACAAATTTTGTCTTGGCATTTTCAGTTTTCATCTCGACAATTTTTTTCTAGCTTTTCAGGTCCCAAACTTCCAGGCCCGTTTTGAGGCCCTAAACAACATTTTTTGGGCCCACCACAATCAGATTGCAAACAAAGTTAGGGTGTGATGACATAATGTGTAGTACTTGGATAGACCTCTCCAACGGGCTATCGTGCACCTAAAACAAAGATCATATGCGAAAGTTACGACCCCAGGAAGTTGATGTACCCCAACGAGGCCCACGCGACTTTTGGCGCTTCATCTCATATGGTTAGGTTTTTGGATATCTAGGGTTTTGACATTCATGTTTAATGTAAAAAAGTCATTTGGAGCCTCATTGTAATCATCTTCTTGCAAATGAGTACAATTGTCACATCTCTTCTCAGAGATAAGTCGCCACCATTCTAGCAAGCTTGTTTCAGTCTGCATTTTATAGTTTCAACATATTTCTTTATTGAATAGAAGCCAAGTTTTATTGTATCTATGCTATTGTTCATTATATCTATGTGTTACTAATACATATATGTATTCATTTCATTTTGCTTATAAAATCTGGATCATGCAGTCTCTACAAGTTCGTTCGATGCACATTTTCAAAGAAGTCTACGTCTAGTTCTTGATTTTTTTTTTCAATAATATTTTTAAACCACAAAAATTATTCCATCTTAACGTCGAACCATTCAAAAAAATTTAAAAATCAACTTTAAAAATAAAAAAATAACATTTTTTTTCAAATTTCATTTAATATAAAATATGTTTAAACCATTAGAAAAACTTTACAAATACAGTAAAATTAATATAAAGTCAAAGTTTCTAATTCTCTTCACAACTATTCGCCGACTATCCACCAGTGTACACCTCGATAAAATTATTGGTGGCTTAGTACAGAGGTGTACACAGGCGTTGTCTAACTATTCTACAGAATGATTTTTTCATCAGAATCTGACAATATAAATTTGCACGAAATCACTATATTTTGTTGTTTAAAATCCATTTTTGAATGCAAAAATGGATTTAGCATGTGGAAAACCCCTGGGGCACTCGAATTATATAGAAACAATCACTCAAATATGCGGATCTAACAACTTCTCGCCGGATTTTGGGAAAATGTCCACGAAAACTATCGTTGGAAAAGAGTCATTTCATAGAACATTTAGACTATGGCGGTGTACAAATCCTACCTTCTCTGTATTTGAATCTCTTATCTCTTAGGATAAAATACATATTCTTAACTATTAGGCCCACTCAAGTTGTACATGCATACAATGAATATTTTAAATTTATTTATTTTTTTAACTGAAAGTTGACAAAAATAAGATGAAAAATTATCTCATCCCTATCATATTACATTTTCCACCAATCACATATGAATTACTTTGTTTTTTAACATATTTATAAATTTGTATTTTTCAATTTTTAATGTTAAACATTACAGACAAATATAAAATTTACTCAATAATACAAAGTTGATATTGTTTGACTCTGATTACATATAACCTACCTCTGGACAAGTATAATAAAATATATGATTAGACCAATCTTATAAGCATTATCTCTCATTTGTTCTATCATCTTGAAAGCATCATATTGAATTATATTAAATTTTTTTGTCCTTCATTATTCAATCTCTTTTGATCAAAGTATAACCACATCATATCCCTAGCTTTAAACTAGTGCATTGTTTTATGTTCAGCGTTGTGCTCTTTGTAATAAATCTTAGCTATGAATTTAACATCGTTGTGTTGTTCATGCATTTTGGGTATATGGAATTTTGACAACTTAGAGAGTGATATATCAAATGATATATGGGGAAGGAACCATATGTATACCTTAAATGATCATTAATTCATTAAGATGTAAATGGACTAATTGTGATGATACAAAACATATCGCAAACTCTTATCCACATATTTGGGTGTCTCTTATTCCCTTTTGTACAGCAAATGTACTAGGATTCAATTCCCAACTTCTATCCCGTGTTCATATGTTTGAAGATGAAATGTGATGCTCCTTTGACTCAAATTCATATCCATTATTTTCCATAATGGTATCCATAAGTGGATAAAAACATTATATACCTATTAGATATGATTGAAGTTAATATATCCTAAAATGTATCCAAACATTTTTGTTGAAGAATGGGCTTGTTGTTTCTTGTCTTAACACATTCTTCTTACATGGCACCAAAATCATCATGTTTACCAAAAAGGTAGTGTCACTAATGCTTCACTACATAATGAAAAGTGTACAACTTCTTATCCTAAGTCAAATAGTTCAATTCCACTCCATAGAATGTTGCAAAAAAATCATGTAATGGGGGTTTTCCTTTTTGCGTCCAAATCACAATCAAAATTTCGGAAAGCATACATCTAAATGCATATTCTTTAATCTCAAGTGATTTGTTCAAGTTGAGAAGACCTAATGCATGTTTTAAACATATATTTAACTGCAATGCATTAAATTCTTTCTCATGTTCCTCAATGCATCATAACTTCACTCCTCCTTTGGTCAAGTCATGTAAAGGAATTTCCATAAACGAGAAGTTCTCAATGAACTTCCTCAAAATTGGGAACTCTCACAAAGTTGCACATTTTAGTTAGATTATTGACTACTATGAAAAAGGATTTTAGTGAGGGTTTTGAATAGGTATTTTTCTTAGATTTGACCTTGCGAAGGTGGAGGGTGAAATATTTTGCGGAATTGGAATGTAGTGCACCATAATATGAAAGGCACATCAATTCATTTAATGTATAGATGCACCAATGTGTCACTATTATAATGTATTGCATGGTAAGGATAAATTTTAATAGAGCATTGAAGTCCATTTTCTCATGGAACATCACAATGACATTTTGCATTGCAATTAGTGTCAAAGGGAATTCCAAATTCACAGTGAACTCATATTTCTCACATGTACCATATACAATGTGTCATGATAAATCAAGTGCACCACTTCCTATTTACATTGATTCTACAGATTATCGATGCATCATATTGTGGTGCATGCAAATTTTATTAGTGCACTACAAACATATTTCCTCATTGAAAAGTCACTTTTCCACTTAACCTTGCACCCAAAGCCACATATGATGTAATGTGTAAATTGTACCCATATTCAACATGAGCACTATCCATGATGTGCCCATATTCACCATGGGTATTGCACATGATGCACCACTACTCATAATGCATGTTGATTTACAATCTTAGGTATCTTTCATGGAGGATATGATGTTGATTCACCCTTGTGCTAGGGGATTTTTCCTTTTGGAATTTTTGGTGGAGATGGATGTTATGGTAGCTTTGAGTTCACTGACATTATGCCACTCAAAATGGGGATGGGAATGATAATCCATTAGTGAAAATAAATCCCCTTACAACCAATTATCTCTTCACTTGACAATCTTATTGGGGTCTCAAAGGAAGAAACTTATGGGAAATTCAAAAATGGAAAGCACTTCAATTCCTCTAGATAGGTTGGTTGGGAATTTGTGAACAAGATTTCCAAAGATCCCAACCATATCTAGCCAACTTAATTCAAATCTTGTCAAGAAACTCCTCCTTATGACTCCACCAACTTCCTATAGAAAATTTTAGGCTACAAACCCAATAGGTTTGAGAGATCACTATCTCTTACTAGGTGTCCAAAATCTCAAAAAACTTCCCTATAACCATTAATGTCCTTACACAACTATAAGGATCACCCACAACTAGACCACCATAAAAGGTGTGTTGATTATATTTCTAAGGAGGTAATAAGAGCATAGTTCTAAATGGAAACAAGCTAAGTTGGTCATTTCATTATTGTAATGAGGAGAATTTCAAAAATGGTGTGGATGGAGTAAGTATAATGATGAATTCTATACTATCCTATATGCTAATTCCAAAGAAAGTGAAATCTATTCAATAATGTATGATGTTATAGTGTAAATGCAAACACATGCCTTCCACTTCCATTCCATTCCATTATGTTGTAGGGGACAAGATTTTAATCTTTGTTATTGTTTGATATAAAAAAAAGTATAAGAAGATCCAATTTCCCACCATCTAGTTTTGTTGATAGCTCAAATTAGAACATTTGATCATAGATCAAGAGGTCACTAGTTCAAACCTTGTTGAGCCTTTCTAATGATAGTTTTTTATTAGGTGAGGAAGATTGCCTTATTATCTACATTACATTTTTTTCAATGTTTGTTATATATCTAATATATTATGATGTGTTTGCATTTGAATGGTAACAAAATTATTTTGCAGACAATACAGTATAATAAGAGTTCATTTGAACAAAAAATATTAGCTTTTCTAGGTGGGAACAATAAATGATTAACTCTAGAAGGATGGTGTGTCGGTAATGTTTTGTTGGGTGGGAAAAGTAAATGATTAACTCCTAAAGGATGGTGCATGGACGATGAGATTTGAACCTGCATAGGTAGAGCCCACATGATTCTAATGATGCTCAACAATCACTTTGGCATGTCCACTTGGGTGGTGGAATAGTTGGGCTACAAGTTTATGAAAGAAATACACATAGACATAAAAATGAAAGTAAAGTAACACTATAATCTTCTTGTGTGTGTGTGTGTGTATGTGTGTGTGTGTGTGTATGTGTGTGTGTGTGTGTGNAGAGAGAGAGAGAGAGAGAGAGAGAGAATCATGCAAATTATTTGGGTAATTTTATCGAAGATAGATTATTCATACTTAGTTGATTTTAACTATGACTACATATATCATGGCTTGATAATACGACCCCTATGCTTGTGTTCTCAGTCCATTGACTATATCATTTTCTATTGATAAGATTTTTTCATGGGAAATATTTCCTAGAAAAGCTTTTCATAAGAAAACATATAAAATGCAAACTCAATTGGAATATGATGCACAATAAAAATTTCCTCACCACGAGGAACTTTATATTATTTCTCAAGTGTTAAGTCTCCTTATTCCACATAATTCGATATTATTTAGGTACACAGACATCAATGGATTTGATTAAAAAATGGTGCGTTTAGCCCATTAATGGCCTAAGGTTTGTGATCTTTGGGTGTGAGAGTGATCATATTGTATTTTCAACATTTATTGCGACCTAATTGGATTGTTAGGCTAATAGAATTCTAGTAATAAGGGGAGGCATTGTGGCCTCACTCAAATAATCCCTCATTCTACACGATGACAATTTTGTACATGAAACTAGTGATGGCACCGAATGCTCCTTAAAAATTCATCCTAAAAGTATACCATAAGGTAATGATGATCCACCTCCTAACCTTGTGTTGGCAGCCCTACTCGATTTTTTCCTTTTAAAGTGACAAATAACAATTCCCGTAGCTGCCTACGCTTCGTCATGTAAATATTGCTATTTGAAGGTGACTATTCAGTTGTAAAAAACATGTTTTGATTGTTCTTATTTTTATTTTTTCGTTTTCATGCTTCGTTCATGACTGAAAGCATGAATGAAGCATTGAAACTTATAATCGTATTGCAATTGTATCTAAGGATTATGGCTTTAGAAGGGTAAATGTGCTTACAACTCTTTTAATGAATGTTGTTTTGCTTTGAAGCTTATCATATATCAATGAAACATTTTTTTTGAGTTGCTCTTGGACTATAGGCTTGTTTCATTTAAAATTCTTGGTAAGTCGATTATTGATTTTAAATTTTCGATATGCTTTGGCTAGTAAAACACATCTTCTCCTAACCTTTGCAAATCAACTTTACCCTTTACATTTGATGGGAGTTAAACACAACTCGGTCATACCCTATACCTCATTTTAGCTGGCAATTTGAAGTGACAAACCTCTCATAACAGATCAAGGTTTTGAGTTATGCTCCGTATCCAGAATGTTTATCACCAGAGATGCCCGATTTCCGTGTATGAAACCCTTATGCTTGCATTATGGTCACACTGGTGTGATTTCTCATTTTCCCCTTGTGTTTTTGACTCAGACTTTCCTCTGTTATTGTTACATCTAAATCCCCAGTTAGTTCGATTCACTCTTGTTATAGTCTGTTCAATCACGTTTTTACCTGCCAAAGACACGTTTTTGTGGGAGCGGTTTTGAGCAAACTGTGACGAATTAGATCAAACCCTTGAAAACCCATTTCGGAAATGGGCCCTTTCACCTTCATCACCATCAGTTTCTCCAAAAATTGGATCATTGCAGAGATATGTCTCGATCTTTGGAGGGAAATTTCTCAGATTTTACTTTCCGATTGAGGTAAACGTTTATTTTATTTTATTTTATTTTGCTACAACAATTCCTGTAGAAACCTCTATAATGGATAAACCTATGATAGAAAATCCTCTTAAATTTTCGAATGGTAAAGCAAGGTCTTTGGATTAAAACCCTCGTGAAGGGACAACACCCGATCAGTCTTTGAGTGAACAACAAGATGCTAGTTCCAAGGTTAGTAAAACTCCCGAGCATGAAATTGTTTGCCAGTCCAACAACAAACAACCTCCCACTGTGTCTGAAAGACAACAAGGAATTTACATGTATCAATCTTAGGCCAAGGCCGACAGTGGATAGTCGGGGTGTTTTAACACACAATCATGCTTTTCCTCAACCGATTGCCCCTGCTGTACATTGTGAAGTGTGTTTACATTGGATAGGTCAATATTACACAGACATCCACATTCTTCAAGCAAAGATCAAAGCTCTCGTGGCTAAAAATGATTCATTGACAAATGAAAACTGTGAGCTCAAAGCCAATGCACAAACACAAGCAAAGCATTTAAAAAAAACAGGAAACACCATTATAAAAAACATTGACAGTGTCAAGGTTGTGATCATTTCTGATATGTTGTGATTTGATTTTTGTTATCGGTTGAATGGTAAGATTGTTTTTATTTTAGTTGTGTTTTTATTGTTATTTTTCTAATTAATCTAGATTGATTTAGATTTATGTTGCTAATAATAACAATGGCTACTGTAGCCAAGTCAATTTCTCATATAAAAATTTGAAAATTGTTAGTTAAATAAATATCTAATTTGCACATTTCGTTTTTCTTTCAGGATAAGATGTATCTTGTGAATTGGAGCATTGCTGGACTTAGTTAATTAGCTATATCTTTTGGCTTATTTTGTAAATCAAAACAAAACTTTCATAATTTTGGAAGATCCAATTTGATATTGAGTGGTTTTTTAGACCCTCTATATTTGTAACTTTTAAATCTTTTTTAGATCTTATCCTATCTTAGAAGATAGGAAGTTTATCTTTTGTAAACTCTTTAAATACTCCATATTTTTATAAGAAGGATGATCTTGGCTGAGAGCAAGAGATGGACAAGTAATTCCAGAACTTAATATAATGACATATACACATTTTGGCTTTAGCCTTTTGTTTATAATGTTATTGTTTATGTTTTATTAACTCTGTTGCATGTATAGGTCTGATATCTTTAGATTAAATGATCTATGATGCACATGATGTTTATATTATAAATACCATCTACAACTTGTTTCTCAAAATATAAATGTTGTGATCATATCTTCAATAAAAATAATAAGATTTGTCTTTGAGTTTTAATTGAATGATAATATGCACAGGTTGCTTTCAGATTTATCTCGCTGCAATCATATGTAATTATGAGATCACAGGTTTATGTTTGTGTCTCCTTTTCTGTCATTAAAACTTAAACTGCTAATATATGTTCTGAATTTATTTAGAACATTCATAAGGTTCATTGCAGATTTCTCTCTTGGACATGGAAATTGGGTGTTCACCACTCATGCAGATGCTTGGAGAAATCTCACTAACTCACTGACATGTTAGCTTCTTTGTATTTTTCTATTATTCACATATCACTGAAACTAGAATATATGGTTCAACTTTTGACTATCCACATGTTCATGTTTCATTGAAATTTTTACAAGTTTTTTATAGATTTATAAAGGAAAAACAAAAAAAGATTTTTATGTGCTTTCTTTATCTGCTTCTTACAAGCAATTTAGTTTTCCATCGAATTTCGTAAGTTTCGATTAAAACTTGCAGCTTGTAAATAATGTACATAAATGAGATTTATCTATCTTTTGCTTAAATGCACCTACTATAGTTACATTAGAGAACACACACACACACACACATATAGTGTTTAGTAATTAGATAGTTATTTCTTTCTTTTATTTTGTTTCTTTTAGGATTTTTAGATTGGCTAACGGAGCCATTAAACCCATCAGAACGAGTTATACCAAACAACTTGGGTTACTTAGACAACCCCAGACCAAACTCGTTCTTCTAGTTGACGGACGATCATTTTTGCTCGTCAACAAATGGCGCTAGAAGGAGGGAAGACTGACAAGATGGCCTTGTAGGGGCCTTTATTTCGAATGCATTCAATTTCCCCATGGCTCCCCAAATCACTGTGTTGGAACATGCTTTTAATGTCCCACTACCAGTTATTTCCAACAAGACAACTGATCTCTTTTCAGAACTCACCTTTGATGGTGAAGGGAACACATCTGCAGTAGACAATATTTCTAATTTTTTTATAAGTGTTTAAGACATAATATCACCGATCCTAATGTTACATGCAGATTGTTCGCTCTCACTTTCCAAGGTCGGGTTAAAATTTGGTTTGAATCTTTTTGGGCTAATTCTATTCATTCTTTGTCTAAGTTTGTATTTGAGTTTTTATCAGATTTTAGCAACTATGATTATGATAAATTAAGTGAAGAATTAAGTTGCTTAAGGAAAGAAAATGGTGAATCATTCAATGATTTTGGAATTAGGTTCATTCATGTTTGTACTAGATTCATTTTGAAAGAAATGTCGCTTATTAATGAGTGGTTTGAATATCTCATTTGTCTCTCAGACAAGCAAGATCAATTAATTGTTAACTAATCTGAATTGAGCACTAACACTCAATATCAAAATGGTTCAAATTTTCATGTTGATCTTGAAGATTTTGAAGCACCACAATTTTTGTCAACTTCTTTCATTTTGGCAAATCATGAGCAACATCATCTTTTACAAAATGCAATTGTCACCTCTAATCATTCTTTGTCGACGATGTCTCCTCCTGTCGAAGAAGGAACCTTGGCTTTAAAAGACGAAAGTTGTCACACTCTCATATATTTTATAATTGTTTCTAAAGTAAAAGAGGCCGAGTGTAAAGTTGATAATCATGTGGACGATAAATCTTCCCCTAATTTAGTTGAACAAAACCATGATCAATCAATAGGAGACAAAATCATTAGTCATACTATTAATCAACCTTCTATCTCTAGTGATTTGCCCTCAATTTTTCCCCTACATAATGAACCAAATTGTCTCTTAGAAACTGTCTCGTATTCTTTGAAAGAGAATACAACAAAGGTTGATCAGTTTATACAAGGAGAGGGGACAAAACCAGATTTCAAAACGCATATACCTATCATTTCAAGAGATGCATTCTGTCTCCTTAATTATTCTACATATTATTCCTTGTACCCTGATATTTTTGATCCTAATGTTGTGCGATTGCATGTTCCATATTACCTTGGAGAGAATTCAACATTATATAATCAGGTACAAAGAGATTACCGAATAGAATATAAAGAGGGAAATAATTCTTCCCATAAACATATTAATTTTTATTCTCATCAATTATCTATGGGTAAATCAAGAAATGATTTGAAAGAGTCCCAAATTGCGTCTTCCGTTGGTTCATCTCAATTTGTGTTTCGAAAAGGATCTAAATTTTTCCATGATCAATTTGAGGTCAAAAGGTATAATCGGCCAAATATTATTATCAATGATGATTATTCAAAAATATTGGTCGTTCCATATAGTTCACCTCAAATAGTTAACCATGAAATATCTAAGCTCAATGGAAAGTTTCAAGAGAATGAAACACTTACTTTCCAATCGAGAATCATGATAAGTTCTTGCCATCTTGGTCCGACCTTTTTACAAGATTCTTTCCTTGATAGTCTAATACTTTATTCTCACCAGGAATATTTGTCACATGTGATTTTTTTCGAACAATCCCATGTTAGTAATTGCATGTATCATGATAGTATTGCAGATTGGTTGGAATATTCATATCTCAAAAAATTTCCAGGGAATGGTAAGATTATCTTCACTTTATTTAGAGATCAAGGAGGTAACTTTAATAGACTCATTTTATATCCTTCAGATGGAGAAAATATGGAACGAAAGGAAAATTGTCAGGAGGATGGGGCACTTCGGTTTAGGCCGATGGTTATGTCAGGCCCCCATAACTCTCACAAGCTTCATAATCTCATTTTTTCATATTTTTGTAACCCATATAATGACAAAATTGTCGAATGGCTAGAGGATTCATACAACAAGAATGTTCAAGGGAATGGTAAGATCATGCTTGCCTTGTTTTTAAATGATGACGATAAAGGTGAGTATGATATATTTTTTTCATTTTTCAATATACTACCATTCTTGTTAGTAATATGTGATTTTGTTTCTACTGTAGAATTGGAGTTACTTCAATGGCTACATTGGAAGCATGACTTCACGTAGTATTATGATTTGTTTAGTAGTTAGAGTAGGTTTAGGAGTAGGTTTTCTTTTAGTTTTATTCCTCACTATTTCTCTTTGTAATAATGCAGTCATGAGCATAAGTGGGGGCACCAAGAGAACCATAATATGACCGTTGTCAGGGAAGTCCGCTTGATCATTTTCTCTCTACTTTTCGTTGAATATTTCTTTTCAAAGCCACAATATTATTATGAACATTTTAAATGAAAGTAAAGAGATAAATAAATATGAACTGTAAATTCAACCTGACCCAAGGTACCACGAGTAGGACCACATTCACATAAATGAAGATTTTCCTATTTTCTTTCAGTCTCTTAAGAGATATTTCGCGTGATGTTTTCAGATCCACCTTTTGTACATATTTTTCTGTTTTGATTTATTTTTATTTTCTGATTTTGGTTCTTTTCTTTTTGTTTGTTTTCACTGCTTTCTGGTTAAACTTATGTCCGTGTCACCTTTTAGTTCATGGAGGGGAACCAGAATGCATAATTATGAAGCAATTGTTAAGGTCTTTTCAAGATCATCAATGTTGTAAATCGCTGAAACACATACTAGCTAAAGAAATTTTCTGTTTGAAACAGATTTCTTGGTCTCACTTTATAATTATGAGCAGACACGACCATCTTCAAAGCTTTTTATGTTGCCCCTACTTATACAAAAATCAACTCAAGTATGCCTTCCTGTCTTCGAAAAATTAGTTTCATCAAGAGACTAATTTCATATAATAATGAAGGTAATTAAGCAGAAAATTAAAGGCTGGAAAATGACAAGTGTTCTAAAGACTGAAATTTTCAGCATCACCCCACTCTTCTGAATATCTTTAAACTTATATCAGATTGTAAATAATTTCTCGAGAGTTGTGGGAAGTGTTTGTAAACCCGTCAAGATACTAAACAAGTCTGCTGGCAACGGGTAAATGCATGCATGATGCCAAGACAACTTCACTGGGGTACTGAACAGGCCAGCTGGTAGCGAAGCAATGTCAGGTTCAAGAAAATTGCCAGGTATAAATTTTGTTATTGGTCATAAGTATCCTTCATTTTGAACTGAAATTTCTTGGATAAGATAGAGGCGTCAGAGTGGGTTAATTGACATCCCTACCGAGTCTATGGACGCATTCTGGTAGCAGTGGCCCTGTCAACAGTATCAGAGCCATTGACTTGAACATCGTTGCTCTCATTTTTAAAATTTGTCACTGGATTTCATTTGAACATGAAGATATCTGAAGCTGGACTGTGTAATGATTGTTGGGATGCTTGATGTCCTTCAGTTGTTTTTGATCCGTAATCATTCTAAGCAGTCCTAACATGAACTCGTCAGTGATGCAGAGATAACTGCTTCTCCCAGTAAGTCGCCATTGTTGCCAACCCTACACGATTTTTGCCTTTTAAAGTGACAAATAACAATTCCTGTAGCTGCCTACGCTTCATCATGTAAATATTGCTATTTGAAGGTGACTATTTGATTGTTCTTATTTTTATTTTTTCATTTTCATGCTTTGTTCATGACTGAAAGCATGAATGAAGCATTGAAACTTCACCCTTTACATTTGATGGTAGTTAAACACAATTCGATCATACCCTGTACCTTGTTTTAGCTGGAAATTTGAAGTGACAAACCTCTCATGACAGATCAAGGTCTTGAGTTATGCTCCGAATCCAAAACGTTTATCACCAAAGATGCCCGATTTCTGTGTATGAAACCCTTATGCTTGCATTATGGTCACGCTGGTGTGATTGCTCATTTTTACCCTGTGTTTTTGGCTCAGAATTTCCTCTATTACTGTTACATATAAATCCCCAGTTAGTTCGATTCACTCTTGTTACAGTCTGTTCAATATCGTTTTTTCTTGCCAGAGACACATTTTTGTGGGAGCGGTTTTGAGCAAACTGTGACGAATTAGATCAAACCCTTGAAAACCCATTTCAGAAATGGGCCCTTTTACCTTCATCACTGGAAGTTTCTCTAGAAACTAGATCATTGCAGAGATATGTCTCGATCTTTGGAGGGAAATTTCTCAGATTTTCTATTCCGATTGAGGTAAACGTTTATTTTATTTTATTTTTATTTTGCTACAACAATTCCTGTAGAAACCTCTATAATGGATAAACCTATGATAGAAAATCCTCTTAAATTCTTGAATGGTAAACCAGGGTCTTTGGATTAAAACCCTCGTGAAAGGACAACACCCGATCAGTCTTTGAGTGAACAATATGATGCTAGTTCCAAGGTTATTAAAACTCCTGAGCATGAAATTGTTTGCCAATCCATCAACAAATAACCTCCCAACCGTGTCTGAAAGACACCAAAGAATTTAAGGTATCAATCTCAGGCCAAGGCTGGCAATGGATAATAGGGGTGTTTGAACACACAATCATGATTTTCCTCAACCGATTGCCCCTGCTGTACATTGTGAAGTGTGTTTACATTGGATAGGTCAGTATTACACAGACATCCCCATTCCTCAAGCAAAGATCAAAGCTCTCGTGGATAAAAATGATTCAATGACAAACGGAAATTATGAGCTCAAAGCCAATGCACAAACACAAGCAAGGCATTTAAAAAAAAAATATGAAACATCATTATAAAAAACGTTGACAGTGTCAAGGCTGTGATCATTTCTGATATGTTTTGATTCGATTTTTGTTATCAGTTGAATGGTTAGATTGTTTTTATATTAGTTGTGTTTTTATTGTTATTTTTCTAATTAATCTAGATTGATTTAGATTTATGTTGCTAATAATAACACTAGCTACAAAATCATGAGATTTTGTAGCCAAGTCAATTTCTCATATAAAAATTTGGAAATTGTTAGTTAAATAAATATCTAATTTGCACATTTCGTTTTGCTTTCAGGATAAGATGTATCTTGTGAATTGGAGCATTGTTGGACTTAGTTAATTAGCCATCTCTTTTGGCTTATTTTGTAAATCAAAACAAAACTTTCATAATTTTGGAAGATCCAATTTGATATTGAGTGGTTTTTTAGACCCTCTATATTTGTAACTTTTAAATCTTTTTCAGATCTGATCCTATCTTAGAAGATAGGAAGTTTATCCTTTGTAAACTCTTTAAATACTCCATATTTTTGTAAGAAGGATGATCTTGGCTGAGAGCAAGAGATGGACAAGTAATTCCAGAACTTAATATAATGACATATACACATTTTGGCTTTAGCCTTTTGTTTATAATGTTTTTGTTTATGTTTTGTTAACTCTGTTGCATGTATAGGTATGATATCTTTAGATTAAATGATCTATGATGCGCATGATATTTATATTATAAATACCATCTACAACTTGCTTCTCAAAATATAAATGTTGTGATCATATCTTCAATAAAAATAATAGGATTTGTCTTTGAGTTTTAATTGAATGATAATATGCACAGATTGCTTTCAGATTTATCTCACTACGTTCATATGTAATTATGAGATCACAGGTTTATGTTTGTGTCTCATTTTCTATAATTAAAACTTAAACTACTAATATATGTTCTGAATTTATTTAGAATAGTCATAAGGTTCATTGCAGATTTCTCTCTTGGACATGGTAGTTGGATGTTCACCACTCATGCAGATGCTTGGAGAAACCTCACTAACTCATTGACAAGTTAGCTTCTTTGTATTTTTTTGTTATTCACATATCACTGAAACTAGAATATATGGTTCAACTTTTTTCTATCCACATGTTCATGTTTCATTTGAAATTTTTACAAGTTTTTTATAGATTTATAAAGGAAAAACAAAAAAAGATTTTTATGTGCTTTCTTTATCTTCTTCTTACAAGCAATTTAGTTTTCCATCGATTTTCGTAAGTTTTGATTAAAACTTGCAGCTTGTAAATAATGTACATAAATGAGATTTATCTATCTTTTTCTTTGTCAGAACGAGTTATACCAAACGACTTAGGTTACTTAGACAACCCCAGACCAGACTCGTTCTTCTAGTTGAAGGACGATCATTTCATCTCGTCAACACCTTGATATTGGAATTTCTAATATTAAATATAAAAAAATTATGATTTGTTTCGAGTGAGTTCCATCTTGGCGTACATTGTGGGAAGAGTGTCTCTCGAAGAAATTATTAGAAACTAGGTTCAAGAGGTCTAGGAGCCCTTTGAATAGTAATGAATTTATATGAAAAAACTAACCAAAGTGTTTTTCCCTTTTTAGTTCAACAACCCTACGCATGTTTAAGCAGGAGTGATTTTAAGGATGTAAATTTATTTTTAAATGTAGAAACCTTGGTGAATCTTACTAACCATTCATATGCCAACTATAAAATGTTTGGCGATATTTTTGTAAAAATATTCAAATTTCTAAGGATTTTATATAGTTTGTATAACATTTTGGCAATTTTTAAGGTAAAATAATTTTATCCTATATAATTTGGGTGAATCATTTTTAGAATAGAGAATTGTTTTTTGGGAAAGACCTTGGAAAATTAGACCATGAGAGAAATTTCGCCCCTAAAATCATCCTTGTGTTTAAGAGACCTTAAAGGAGTGTCCCATGGGTCTTCATTAATACCCTAGTGGTTTTAAATCATTTTCCATCCTCCTTTTCTATTGACAAGGAATTGCAACTAACCTACCTAGTCTAGGTAGAGTTCCCTAGCTTGTACCTGTAGTTTTGGCCTACCATTTGGCCAATTTACACCCATCTAGGGTATGTTATTTTTGAAGAATTTAAAAGCTTCTTTAGCCTCTAGCCTCAACACCATGTCTATGTGTCGATTAACCCATCTAAGAACCTCAAGGATTTTGTGTATACTTGAGTTAATATCCATGTGCATCACCAACTAGTACACTACATAAAATTTTCCAATAATTGTTTTTGGTTCAAAATACCATACCACATAATTAGAGACTAGTTAATCATGTCCCAATCTGGAACTGAAATGAGCTCCCATCATCCAAGCTATGGAGGCTTCAAAAGTAGATGAACGTTCATATACTAAAGTTATGAAAAGGCGAAAATCACCAATACAAGGATGAACCAACCTGTGAAGGCCCCAACCACTAAGTTATCATCCACTAAGGCTTCATATACAACTAACCTGAGTGACCTTGAAGGTGCCTTTTGGTACCTAACACTTGAGAGGAAAAGGGCATCTCACTTTCTCATTGTTGTTGATATTACAAGTGTAAGACATTGGTGATGCTCACGATGTTGATAGTTACTATGCCAAGTGGAAAAAACAAAACACCTTGGTTGACTATTTATCAAGTAGTGTTTATGTATGCAATGCCTTTGAAACTCTTTGGGACCTCAGGGATTATGAGGAGGAGATGAATTATTTTGTTGGTTATTGATTAAAGAGACATATTGGAATGTCAAGGGCCACATGTCAGATACCCACTACAACATAATAAATTTTTCGTTCTTCCTCAAGTGATAGAATCCCCGAATTCCTACGGGGGCCTGGCGCAGGCTAGCTCTTCCCTTATCCACCTCCATGTGATTGTTGGTTATGACCACAAGCCAAGCCAAGAGGCGTCTTTCACATTTCGCGACTCAGCGATGCAAGAGAGTCAAGTCTTTCGACTCTTCAAACCCTGAAATGTCGAAATGTCGAACCCCGAAAGGGTTAGCAAGTGACAAGCTCCCCGCTTGGGTCTTGTCCACGTGACCCTGTTCCGTGACCAAGCGCTTAATCGACAAGGCACTTATCGGCTTTTTGCGATTCGGGGAATCGTGATGCAATGTCTCTTCCTCTCCCTTTCAAATCCCCGAAACTCCAAAATCTCTGAAGTTCCCTTCCAAAGGGAGATCAACGACTGTAAGCCTCCCCTGATCCAACGGTTTGGATCTTTTCGGGATTTCATGGATCAAGAGTCCCGACTCTCTTACTCTTTATAACCCCAGTAGCCGAAATACCAAAATATCTCTGCTGAGAGATCAACGGTCCATGTCCCTCTTGAACCAATGACTACGATCCAACTGGATCGACGACCCACAGCCTTTCGGGGTTTCGGAATTCACGATTTCACGATTCTGTTACAAACAATACTTATCCACGATTTCACACACCCACTCCAACAATACGTCGCATTTCACGACTTCAAGAGTTTCAATACAAAGCGCCCTGGTTCCTTGTCCTTGGAACTTCCGAAATCCCGAACCCCGGTATGTCGAAACCTATTGTTGTTCCGTGAACCGACACTAGTCCATAAAACGCTTTCGGGATTTCGGGTTTCGGGACTTCGCGAATCCTGTTGCTCCAATTCCTTGTCCTCTCGTACTCCCGGTATCCGAAGTACCGAAGTGATGAATCCCAAAATTTCGGTCCTCCTTCTCCTGAGCGAGGTCAACGACTCAAATCCTCTCCTGATCCAACAGCTCAGATCCTTTCGGGGTTTTATGAGTCAAGAGTTCAGAACTCTTACCTCTTGTTTTCCCGGTCATCGAATTACCGAAATCTCCTTTCGGGGATTTCTACGAAACCTCAACCGCGTGCACCTTTCGGGACTTCGAGATTTACGATTTCGTGAATCCGCCGCGACCAAACTCTTGGTCCTTCAACCTCCCGGTATCCGAAACCCCAATGGGTTCAGATCTCTGCCACATGTCCTCTGAAATGGACAGTCCCGATGCTTTTGTTGTTTCGCGTACTGGGAGTTTGAAACTCTCGGTACCAAAATCACAGCCTCCTCTACGTCTCGAACTCCGAATAGTCGAAATACCGAAATCTGGTGGCTCCTCTCCTGTATTGGGATTTCGCGAACCGGGAGTTCGCGATGCAGAGACTCCACGATTCTAGTCCTTCAACCTTCCGATATGAAAAGCCCCGATGGGTTCGAACCTCTACCACATGTCCTCTTAAATGGACGGTCCTGATCTTTTCGGGACTTTGATGAGTCCTCACCTTTGCGTATGTGAGGGTTAAACCTCGTGAAACTTTTCCTGGATCCAATGGCTATCGGCTATCCACGTGAGATCTGACGATAGTTGTAGCTCCTCCCTGAGCTCACGCTTTCTTCCTGATTTCGGAAGATTTCGATGCTTCAAAGGTCTCAGCTTTCGATCTTCTACTGCAATCCGACTATTGGGTCTCGCCAACACTTTACGAAAAGTGTTGTCCCTCCTGAGCTTTCTCAGCTATGAAGGAATTAAGAGCTTTGCGCTCTTTCTTCTAGGCTTGACTCTCAGAAGAGTCTTCCACACACCCCTTGTGCACATTCGTCAAGTCTAGGACTTGGGTGAGTCTCGGCCTCTACTTGTCTCGCAGGGAGCCGGTGCATAAATACACTACCTCTCCTGAGCTTAACAGAATTCTTCCTCCAAGGGACTCTAGACAACTAGGAAGGCTAGCATGTGTACATGAGACTATGCCTAAGGTCGACGATCTCACAGTTAGTGGCTCTAACTTAAGTAGCCACAAGACACAAGCATTTACGAATACCAATCATGTCCTATCCATAAAATTTCTTACTGGCCTAAATATACAACCAAGCAGTAAGGAAAGGTGACACAATATATCCATTCAGAAATCAAGCAAAATTCCCGAAACATACCCAGTATAACCAAATTCATGACCAATTACCGCTAAATTACACAGAGTAAGAAATCACTTATCTATTACAGGTTGCCACCAACCAACTGACTATGGGTGTTTGTCCTTCCACCTGACCATAGGCACGGAGGCATTCATTCTTAGCACTCTGGCCACCCCCGTGCCAAGCCATGATATCACTAGGGAATTCTCACGGTTCTCAAGGGTTCTCTCTCTGTTTTAGCTTCTGTTCGGGTCCTGTTTTCTGCAACTCAGAGCTTTCTCACTCTATTGTGGCCTTGGCAATGTTTCTCATATGCTCTTCGGCATCAAGCTCACGAACTTCTGTTCGTGATTCGTTGGAGAGCTTCGTGCTTCTCCCTTGTGAGCTTCCGCCCTCCTCGTCTGGTGTCGGGTGTCTGGCGTCTCCTCTCCCGTGTGTGTGTCCCTCTTACCTTGGGAGGTTTTTGCCGACCTATCCTGTTCCTTTTGTCAGAAGGAAGCTCAGGTCTGCAAGTCCCTGTGGTGCTTCGAACTGATTTTCTTCAACCACCAGTTCAACCACCAGTTCTTTCTTCATTGACTGATTTTCTTTCCTTGGGATTCGACGGAGGTTTGTCATTCTTATCAAGGGAGGTTTGGGGTTATTTGATATATGAACCCTCTCTTATATTTTTCACATTCTTCCTCTAGTGATATCATGGCCAGTACTTTCAAGGCTTCACCCCCACAG
>SNQJ01S0161711.1:0-13086 GCA_010110895.2 Picea sitchensis
CATATTTCAGCTTAAGTATAATCCAAAATAATTAATTAATAACTTGTAATCAATTTAAGGTTATATCATAATTAATCATAATTTAGCTAGTGTTTCAGATTATTATGAAATTATTTACAGTAATAGGAAAAGGGTCATTACAGGAAGGTAGTGTATTTGGTGAGCTTGGTGTCCAATAGTGACTAGAGGCTCAACCAAAATGTGCTAATAAACCAAATGTATCGATATGAGACAATGGTTTGTGGGATTCCAAAATGTACCCATACTCCTTCAAATAAGAGATTGACAATGGCCTTTGTTGTAATTATCTTCTTTCAGACAGCCAGGATCGCCATCTTGGAAAAGTGATCAACAACCACAAAAACACAGTCATTTCCCCTTTTGGTGGACAAAAGGTTGGACAAAAGGTTGGACATGTAGTCCATTGAGATGTATTCCCATGGCATGTCAATATTAGGTAGGGGGTGTATGGGCCCTGTTTCTTAGTGGTCAGTTTGGAAATAACATAGGCAGTGCAGGACCTGATATACTTGCTGGCATCCTGTCAAAGTTTCGACCAATAGAAATGTTTTTGCAACACTGCTACTGTCTTTTCAACACCTAAGTGTCCTACCACTTGACTGTAGTGGGATTCCAAATCACCTTCACTCACTCTCTTGATGGAACACAGAGGTGGCCCATTCAACACAATATCCTGTCTTGAATATGGAAATTAGGAACAACTGAATTTGCACCAAACCTTTGGTATGTGGTGGCGAAGTCAAGGTCAGTCTCATAGAGTTTGGGCCATATGGAGGTCTCATGGATGCAAGAGTCTAGCACCATGGTGAGTGTCGCGACTAGGGGTCAGCTGAGGAAATAAACGACTCGAATGGTACTTCCTGTTTTATACTTGATGTTGAGGTGGAACTGCTACAAGTATGTGGACCACTTATGATGGCAATCATTCTGCAATTTTTCTTTTGTCTACATGAACTGTAGTGTCTTATGATCCGTGTGGATGACTGTCTCCTTCTCAAGAATGTAATGTCTCCATTGGCGGCAAGATTTCACAATGGAGTACATTTCTTTGTCATAAGTATAAGTAGGGTACTTACAGACAACATTTGATAGTTTCTCACTATGATAGGCTAGGGGGTGTCTGTATTGAGTGAGAATGACACCCACAACATAGTCTGAAGCATTTGTCTCGATCTCAAATGGATGTTTTAGGTCTGGTAATGAAATCACTTTGGCTAAGAACAAGTGTTTCTTTAAATCATCGAATGCTTACTGTTGGGACATGCCCCACACAATTGTTTTCTTACCACCACCCTTGGTTACTTGGCTAAGGGCCCATGCAATATGGGAGAATCCTAACATGAACCTATGATAGAAATTGGCAAGGCCTAAGAAGCTCATAAGGTCAGTGAGTGTGGTTGGGGCTGGCCAGTCATAGATGAATTGGATCTTGGTTGGATCCACTTGAAGACCATGTTGATCCACGATGTAGCATAGGTACTGGAACTTGTCCATGCCGAAGGAGTATTTTTCCAAGTTGGCATATATCTTGTGCTACCGCAAGGTGTGCATAACCTACCGACTATGCTACAATATTTTTGCCCAAGTATTGTTGTAGATGAGGATGTCATCTAGATACACCACTAAACAAGTATTGGTGAAAGATCACAGGATATCATCCACCATCCTCCTGAAAGTTTTTGGAGAAATTTTCAAACCAAAGGGAATGACCAACCATTCAAAAATACAATCTTTTGACTTGAAGGCGGTCTTCCATACATTTGTCTATTCTATGGGGACCTGGTGGTAGCCAAAATTTAGATCAATCTTACTGAATTATTTTCCCCCCTTGAGATTATCAAGGAGATCGTTGATTTATGGAATCAGGTATTGTTGGCACCATGCCGAAGTGAAAAGAAGGATGATTGTTGGAAAGAAATCATGCAGAAACTAAAGTAATAGCTGGAGGAAGAACAACACGTGCACATGCAAGAAAGCGTGCACAAGGAAAGTGAAAGTTGGAGGAAGAACAACACACGTGCATGGGAGGAAGAACTGACGTCGGTAGGGTTAGGGTTTTGGTAATACATTGTAAATGGCTGAAGAGCCTGATATATATAAATAGAGATACGCATGTATCATATAGAGGTTGGTTCTCTTTTGTATTAGTTCAACTTTCATAGTATTTCTTCATAGTTATGTACGATTTGATGCGTTATGTAATACTGTTATGAACCATTTTAGTAAGATATTGAGCTAAGAGCAGAGGAGAGAATGAAGATCTGAGGATTATATTGCAGGATGTGGATCCTGGTGCGATCTAGTTTGTCTCATATAGATCTTACCCATCTGAGGAGAATTGTAAGCGCGCGGTGTTGGAGATGCATAACTACCATAATAAAATAGACAAGAGCCAAATATTTGTGGATGTAGCCCAAGAGGCGGTGAACCATGGTAATATCCATGTAATGTGATGAATGCATGCACATGTTTGTCTTCTTTCAGTAATTAGTTGTTATGCTAATGAATGAGTTAATACATTGTTATGGAATACAATTGTGTTGTTTGGGAAATAAACTGTTAAAGATTAATGTGTACCCATGATTATTAGTAGATTGCAATCATAATTCATAGTATATGGATATGAATAATAAACCCCTATATCATACTCAATCCTAGGCTGTAAACACCTGATTCTTACAACCACCCATTTAAAGTTATCTCAGGTGAGACTACGCAGTGCACCCTGTGTATTGTGTTACCTTCTGGTTTACGAGGAGGGCCGATAGTTTTAAAGGCTTTGTTGGAAACTTGAAAGAGATGAACCCTGGGTCAATAACTCAGATGATAAAGGAGAATAGATAAATAAAAAATGGTTTTGTTTCCATGTTAATAGGACCAAGAGAGGAGTGATTAGATGAGATAGATTGAACAAGAAAAGAATGAGCGAAACAAGAAGAGCAACGAGCCATTAGAAGGGAATTTTGATACCTTGGAACCCCACGAAAGAAGAAATCAAAGGCTGGATGAGAACCAAAGAGCTAGATTTTGCACAGAAAGATAATAGAAACTCTAGAATTACACCTCACAGATATCTGGACAAATAGTGTTTACTGATTTACACGAAGTCTTTTTCTGTGATTTTCCACATCTACTACATGAGTGGATACTAAGGTTGAAGGATAACCATGTGATGAACTGGCTTCGATAACTACATTGCACTTCGATACAGATTCAATAGTTACAATAGGTGAACAACAAATTCACCCGCGCAGTAGATTTTTGTCTTGACATTATTGTGATAGGTTTCATCACAGAATTTGCAGTTGACACAGTGAAGTCATACAGCACAACAGAGAAATAATTTCTACGTGGACCTCAAGGAAGGTACATTCAATCCTTGTATACTTCTATTAAGACACTTCTATATAACAAAGGTGTAATGACAATGGAATCAGATAGCTAAAATTCCCTGTGTGCATGGGGTAAGGGGGGAAACACTGACAGAGAGAGGATAAATGGAAGGAGGTAAGGATAAAGTTAAGAAGGAGGAGGAACCCTTGGACCCAATCATGATGGATGATGACCAGCTTAAGTGGATCTTGGCATTATCAGGAACGATGTGTAGTGGATTACCCTACCAATATAAAGTGAATACCAAGAAAAGAGACGTAGTTGCAAGGGAAGGCTTGGCAAGAAATGAGGAAGAGGTACAGGATCTCTGGGATGTGGAGAAGATTGAGGAAATCCTGTGTGCAACATATGAGAGGAAGACGAGAGGCCCAAGAATGGGGGGATAAGGAATCCATCCTATCCATATTAATGTCAGTGTGGAACCCATAAACCCATGTGTGACTAATACACCAAATAGAACACCACCATTTAGACAACTGAAGTTCGGAGGAAGTCCAACAACAAGAAGCACATCTACACAAGGAGAAACAACTGGAGGAGCCAATTCAGGTAGCACTAGTCAAGTATCAATATTCAGAATGGCAGGACACAATCCCACTATTAGATTACCAGAATTTCGAGGGGAAGCAGCAGAAGACCTGTTTGTCAAATCACTACTCCCACACTTAAAATATCCCTTACGACAACATAAATTTCAGACGCAGGCAGAGGCTCTATAGGAAACCTTACAACTAGAAGAGAACTAGTACCAGCAGACGAGCCCATCTATTGAGGAATTGAAGAAGGATTTGAAGAATCTAACATTTCAGTTGAACCAGAATAAGAACAAGGACAAACGAGAAGTTGTTTGGTGCACCACATGTAGGATGGAAGGACACCACAAGAACAAATTCCCAACATTCATGCATTATATGGAAACATGTATGCCAAATCTGCTACCACAGGGAGGATTATGGTGCAAAATATGCAAGAAACCGGGTCACGATCCTTATCACTACACAATGATGCAGAAACACCATACAGTTCCAAAGAATTCATATTGCACCTTTTGTAAGTCAATGGGCCACGACGACAAAGATTGTAGAACTATGGAGCTGATGTGGGAGAGAACATCAGATGCATATAGGGTACAGGCTGAAATGATGACTGGGCAACAAGCTCCATAGTTCAATCAAGCCCCAGCTCCATACAACATTTTGCAGCAGTAGTACAATATTGTGCAACAACCCTACAATAACGTTCAGCCACAGTATAACCCGACACAACCCAAGTACAATACCGTGCAGTATATCCAGGCACCAAATTATAATGTACCGAGAGGGGACCGAGAAGGATACCAAGGAGGAGGACGAGCCAGAGGAGGTTTCAGGCACGTTAGAGGACCATTTACATGTCACAACTGTCAGCAATGAGGACATTATGCACGGGAATATCCACTTCCACCAGCAAATTGTATGTATTGTCATGCATCAGACCATGATACAGAGGAATGTCTGACACTACTAGTAAATATTCAGGAAAAGAGGAACCAGAACAATCAGAAAGTTCAGTGGATTTCATCTGAAGCAAGGGATGATGAACGAAACATCAACATAGTCACTCATGGAGGAACAAAAATAGGCATTGATGTAGTTCGACAGGAACTAGCACAGAACCAATGGGTAAAGAAGAACACTAAACCAAGAAAAAAATTTGACACGGCAAAAGAAAAGGATACCTTTAAGGAATCTAGACAAGAATTTTAGAAGGAAGACACAACGTCGACTTCGAATGCACAACAAATCAAGGAAGCCCCATAATATGAGATGTCTCCCTCACTGGATCATACCAATGGAATGAAACCCAAGGGAAAAGTAAGTACAATCAAAGGATTTTTACAATCATGTGTAAAAGTATTAAGTGATCCTTCATCTGTGAAAATATTGCAAAACATACTAGATAAATGTAGCAGCGAGACAGAAGAAAAGCTAGAACCTAAAATTGTCAACCACCTACACACAAGAACAAGAAAAAGCAATGAATTTAGACTAAATGCTAACACTGGGGATTTCAATATGGGAGACATTATACTAGACCTAGGATCCAAAGTGAATGTGCTGCCAAAGAAGACATGGAAATGTATGGGAGAGCCAACATTGGGATACTCAAATGTCCAACTAAAACTAGAAAACCAGCATAGATTCCTACTAATAGGTAGACTGAAAGGAGTGACAGTAGATCTTGATGGAGTGTGTACTAAAGAAGATTTTGAAGTCATTGAAATAGTAGACGACACAACACCTTACCCGACATTGCTTGGTCTAGATTGGGCATTTGAAAACCAGGCCATAAACAATTTGAAAACTAGGAAAATGACATTTGAATCCGGAGAATACAGGGTCATAGCACCACTAGATCCATCGGAAGGGGAGAGGTTCGTAGAACCCACTTGCCTGGACTTAGAGGAGATCGAATAGTTGTACAGAACAACTGTGCGTGATGAGGATTACGTAAACCCAACTACGGACGGGGTACTCAGTTGGAGGAGAATTACTTCATGTGCCACAAACTCAGACACTGGGTTAGAAAACTAGCAGTAGAGACTACATGAAGTATCCACGTGAAGATGTGCAAGAATAGACTGCGTAGTAAGATGGGTAGGCATAGAAATCAGAGAACCATCCAGTTTCCACAAAGTAAATGATTTGGAAACATTCTTGACACAATATGAAGATGAAGTATTAGAAAACCAATGACTGTTAGCACTTGAATTAGCACTCAAGGCCACACCTGCACGATGGTGGGGCGCACATAAAGCAACCATCACAGACTGGCATCAATGTAAGCGATTATTGTGCATAAGATTCAACATAGAACAAGAATACAACCAACAAAATAAACACCAAGGAAAAGAGGCACCAACGAAACACTTGGCGAAGTGAAAACGTTGTGGAAAATGACACCACCGGAGGAATGGCCTTATCACTTCATACATACTTTAGAGGGCATACCAGGGAACTCGTATACAGACCGGGAATTGTGCAAGGGAACTACAACATGGGGTACATTGCAACAGAACTTCACAATCACTTTCTCATTCGAGCATGAGGAACCCAACATAGATGCAGCCCTCAAACAAATCAGAGGAGTAATATTCATCAACGAACCGGAAATAGAATTTATCACAGAAGAGCAACAGCGAAATAAACAAACAATCAAGGAAATATTGTCATGTTACCATGTATAGGAGGAAGCACTAGATGAAGATGATCCACGTGATATTTAGATCAAATAAGTAGAAGGTGAAAGAGATGTAGAAGGACCACCCATAGAATCAGAAGTCATTTCTGCACAAATCAAGGTAAAGAAAGTTAACATCGGGACAACTGAGTAGCCCAAAATGGCCAGCATTGGAGACTACTAGGATGAGAAAATAGTAGAAATCATCACATAATTGTTGTGCGAATATAGCGACCTTTCTCCCACAACATTTACAGAGATGAAGTGTATATATGGAGAATTAGGAGAGATGAAGATACCACTCAGACCTGAAGTGAGACCTATTCAACAATGACCCTACAGATTGAACCCCATATATAAACAGAAAGTTAAATATGAGATCGACAGAATGCTCAAAGCTGGCATCATCGAACCAGTTGAGGAATCAGAATGGATAATCCCAATGGTACTATAGGATAAGAAACAAGGAAGAGGGATCAGGATATGCGTCAACTTACGAAAGTTGAGCAATGCATGCCTACACGACCCATTCCCTACATCATTCACAGATGAAGTGTTAGAGAATGTGGGGGGACATGAAGCTTACTCATTCACTGATGGATTTTCAAGCTACCATCAGATTAAGATAGCACAAGAGGACAGACACAAGACCACGTTTGTGATGGAATGGGGATCTTATCAGTACATAGTCATGCCGTTTGGACTGAATAATACACCCGCAATATTCTCCAGAGTGGTCATCGTAACATTTAAGGAATTCATCCATCATTTTCTCCAAGTATACCTGGATGAATGGACGGTTTATAGTATGTTGAAAAACCATGTGGAAGTGTTACAACTGATGTTAGAGATATGTAGACAATGCCAGGTATAACGGAACATCAATAAATTCATATTTGGAACATCGTTTGGGATACTATTGGTCCATATAGTATGCAAACAAGGATTGTTAGTGGATCCAGCCAAGATCGCAGTCATTGTTAACTTACCAGCACCAAAAACTATCTGTCAGCTAAGAGAAACCTTAGGGCACACAGGATACTACAGGAAATTCATCAAAGGGTATGTGCATATCATAACACCAATGGAAACCCTATTAAGGAATGATACAATGTATCAATGGAACAACGAGTGTCAACATGGTCTGGATACCCTGAAGGAAAAGATGGTTACTGTCCTGATATTAGTATTTCCAGACTAGGAAAAGACAGTCCATGTGCATGTATATGCATCAGTGATAGCAATGGGAGCTATCTTAGCATAGCGAGGAGTAGGAGACTTGGATCACCCGGTAGCGTTCACAAGTAGAAAGTTATCAGACTCAGAACAAAATTATAACACGACAGAAAGAGAAGGCCTAGCCATGGTTTATACACTGCAGAAATTTAGACATTACCTATTGGGAAAACACTTTAATATGTTTACAGATCACTCAGCCTTGAAATACCTATTCAACAATCCAGTGTTGGGGGCGCAAATCTGTCGATGGTTCCTGCTATTTCATGAATTTGATTTTGAAGTAATAGTTAAACTAGGAAAACTGAATGTAGGACCTAAACACCTGTCCAGGGTCACAAATGGAGAAGAACCTACGAATTTAGAAGACAACTTTTTGGATGCACAGTTATTCTCAATACAGATTGATAATGAATACTTTGTAGAGATCATCCAGTACTTGAGCATAGGTACTGTGCTGCAAGAATACACCACCACGCAAAAGAAGAATCTGGTAGTCTGCGCGACTGACTATCAATTGATTGCAGGACATCTATACAAGATGGGCGTAGACAACATCTTGCGAAGGTACTTGTTAGAGAATAAACGACCAAGAATTTTAGCAGAAGCCCACGATGGAATCATAGGAGGGCATTATGCAAGAAAAGCTACTGTGCAGAAGGTACTATGCGCTGGACTATGGTGGCCAATGATTCATAGGGACTTGAAAGAGTACTGTCAGAGATGCGATGTCTGTCAAAGGGTAGGAAACCTAACTGAAGCGACGAGATGCCACTAAGACCACAAGTAACATTACAGGAGTTTGACAAATGGGAAATAGACTTTGTGGGACCAATTAACCCACTAGCCAAAAGAACAGGGGCAAGATACATTATCACCATGACAAAATTCCTAACATGATGGGTGGAAGCCACACCAGTAAAATATTGCAATGTAGAGACATCTGCACACTTCTTGTTTGAACAAGTAATCACTCGATTTGGGTGCCCAAGAGTTTTGATGAGAGACCAAGGCACACACTTCATAAACAACACCATTTGCACGATGACTGAAGAGTTTGAAGTTCATCACTAGAAGAGCACACTATATCATCCACAGGCACATGGCACAGTAGAAGCCTTCAACAAAAATTTGGAGAACGCACTGACAAAGATCTTTAACGTCAACAGAGATGACAGGGACCTCAAAGTACCAACATTATTATGGGTGTATAGGACCACATGAAATTTTTTGATAGGGAACACTCCATTCAAACTAGTCTGTAATATACTAGATATAAAAGGTATGCAGAACATAAATGAAATGCTAGAAATGGCATAATAACAATAATATAACTAGAACAATCACCACAATAACACTGAAATAATATAAGAATAACAAAAGAAATAAAACTTTGATCTAAGAGAAATGTTCACAAGCCTCTTCGAGGGGGAAACCTCCAGTCGAGTAGAGCTCTATTACAATAATCTCCAATCTAGGGTTCTCATACCCTCGACTCCTATTTATACTAAATATGTATATCAAAAGAAGCATCTAGAGGAAGATCCTTCTAGAAGAGGAAGCTTCTACTAGGTCTTCTTACATTTGACTTATTCTATTTTATTACAAGGCCTTTTTAATATTAACCTTTATTACATACGAATATATTGTTCTACCTATGTGTGGGTTAGGACCCTAACATATCCTTCCCCTTAAAAACAACCTTGTCCTCAAGGCTTGAGATGTGGAAATTGTTGCAGAATGGTAGTTGGTTCCCAAGTGGCATCTGTTGGAGTTGTATCTTTCCACTGGACTAACACTTCCTTGATGGTTCTTTGATGCAGGCGACGCTCACACTAGTCCAAAACCGCTTGTGGTTGTATCCAAATGGATCCTTCTTCAACTAACTCAGGAAGGTTGGTTTGAATTTGGCACTTAGTTCCAATCACCTTCTTTAAGCATGAAACATGAAAAACAGGATGTAGCTTCGAATGACTAGGAAAAGCTAACTGATAGGATGCTTGTCCCACATGCTTGATAACGGTATAAGGACCATAAAATTTGGGCACTAGCTTCTGACAATGCTCGGCCTTGAGGGAAGTTTTCTTGTAAAGTTACAATCGAAGAAACACCTGATCCCCTTCTGGAAATTGACGTTCAGAGTGACCTTGATCTGCTTGTTGCTTCATGCGATTTTGTGCCATGACCAAATTCTCTTTGAGGGTACGAAGAATAGCCTCTTGAACTGTAAGTGTTTGGTCAACTGCCTGGACCTTCAAGACACCAGGTAAGTATGAGAAAATTGAAGGTGGATTCTTTCCATATACCGCTTCAAAAGGAGTCATGCGTGTAGTTGTATGGTATGAAGTGTTGTACCACCATTCAACTAGGGGTAACCATTGAGCCCACTAATTTTTCTTTTTTGAGGAAAAACACCTCAAATATGTTTCCAAACACCTGTTGAAAACTTTTGTTTGACCATCGGTCTGGGGATGATAAGTTGTGTTGAGATGCAATTGGGTGCCTTGTAGCTTGAACAGTTCTTGCCAAAAATTGCTTGTGAAAGTTGGGTCGCGATCAGAAATAATAGAGTGTGGCATGCCATGAAGCTTGAAGAACTGATCCATGAACATTTGAGCCACCATGGATGCTATAAACGGGTGTTGAAGAGCTTAGAAATGAGCATACTTGGAAAGGCGATCAACAACCACCATGATCACTGATTTATTTCCTGATTTGGGTAAGCCTGTAATAAAATCCATAGAGATATCCTTCCAAATAGCAGGTGGAATCGGAAGCGGTTGTAGTGTGCCTGGAGATTTGATTGTTTCTCCCTTGTTGGGTTGACACACATCACATTCAGTGAAAAAATTACGAATTTCTTGTTTCATACCATCCCAGAGAAAATAACGTTTGACCCTATCATAGGTTTTCTTGAACCCGAAGTACCCCATTGTGGGTATAACATGAAGCTCAGAAAGTATCGTGGACTTAAGATTTGATTTTTTACTTAAATAAAAATGACCTTTGTATCGAAGCTCATCATGGAGCCAAGAGTACCCTAGGGAAGTTGGAGCATTGGACTACAATTTTTGGATCAAATGCGAACTTTTGGGATCTTGTAGCCATTCCTAGCGAACATCTTGGAGCCAAGTTGGTACAATGAAGGAAAGAGAAAAAAGGGATCCTTCATCTTCATATTTTCAGGAAAGTGCATCCACCACCACATTGTCTTTGCCTTTATTGTAAATGATCTCATAATCATATCCAAAGAGCTTAGTCACCCATTTATGTTTCTCCTAGGAGGAAATGCGTTGTTCCAGAAAATACTTGAGGCTTTGATGGTCTGTCTTAATTTGGAAATCTTTCCCCAATAGATAAAGGTGCCACAGATCAATGACATGCAGAATAGCCAACATTTCCTTTTCATAGATTGATTTGCCCATATTTATTTCAGATAGCTGCTTGCTGGTAAAGTCCAAAGGCCGACCCTCTTGCATAAGGACAACACCAATTCCTTTCCCTAAGGCATCACATTCCAAGACAAAGGTCTTTGTGAAATTAGGAAGGGCCAGGACTGGAGTGGTGCACATGGCCATATTCAAGGTTTGAAAAGATTGAGCAACGACTGGAGTCCAAGTGAAAGAGTTATTTTTTAGGAGAGCAGTGAGAGGTGCCACAATCTTTCCATAATTCTTAACAAACTTGTGATAATAACCTGTTAAGCCCAGAAATCCACGTAATATTTTAAGAGTCTTTGGGTGAGGCTAGTCTTGCATAGCTTCAATATTTTTTGGATCCACCCTGATTCCATCCTTGCCAACCATATGACCCAAGTATTCTACTTCCGAGGCATGAAAAGAACATTTAGACTGCTTCAGGAAAAGTTGGTGCTGAGAGACTAGATGGAGAACTTGATCCACATGAGCAAGATGATCTTTCCAGGTTTTTCTATAGATGAGGATATCATCAAAGAAAACTAAGACAAAATGACAGAGAAAAGGATGGAATACATGATTCATGAGGCTTTGGAAGATGGAGGGGACATTACACAAGCCAAAGGGCATGACCAAAAACTCATAGTGGCCCTCATGAGTTCTAAAGGAAGTCTTGGGAGTGTCTGCCTCTTTCATATGTATCTGGTGGTAGCCTGAATGAACATCAAGTTTAGTAAAGAATTGGGCGGCACTCAATTCATCCAGGAGGTCATAAATGATAGGAATGGGAAATTTGTCTTTAATAGTAAGTTTGTTGAGGGCACGGAAGTCAGGACACATTTTCCAAGAACCTTCTTTCTTCAAGACCATGACCATAGGAGAAGAGTAGGGGCTCATACTAGGGTGAATAATGCCTGCATTAAGGAGTTCCTGGACCATTTTCTCAATTTCATTTTTTTGGGAAAAGGGGTGATGATAGAGACAGATATTGGGAGCAAGGATTCCGGGTACAAGGGGAATGGAATGATCATGAACACCACAGGAAGGAGGGAGTCCCTGGGGATTGGAAAATACCACTTGATGTTTAGAAAGGATGGCTTGGAGGTCTTGTGGCACCAAGGGTGTCTCTGTTTCTTGTATGGCATGGATTTGGGCAATAACACCAGAATGACCCTTTTTTAGAAGCTTTTCCATTCGATGGGAACTAATGATCTCAGGTGAACCGATAGTGATACCTTGGAACTTATATTGGTGGCCCTCCTGATCGAATTGCATGGTTAATTCCTTAAACTCCATGAGAATGGGACCCAAAGTCCTTAGCTAGTATACACCCAACACAATGTCATAATTGCCCATGTCGATAGAAAACATATGAGATTTAAGGTGGTAGTCACCAATTTGGAGACGCACATTTTCACAATGCCCTCCACATTTCATGGAGCCACCATTAGCAATAATGATTTGGAAATTATTGACATCATGGATGTAGCAATGAGTTTCTTGGGAAATGCGGCGATGAATAAAATTATGGGTGCCTCCACTATCAACCATAATGATGACCTTCTGATACTTGATGTAATCGATTAGCTTGAGGGTTTGGGGAGAAGAGAAGCCAGTGAGAGAATTGAGGGAAATGATCGGTTCTACTTCGGGAGGGTTTGAGGGAGGGGTTATGTCAGTGGTTTCAGGTGAATCAAACACAAGGGGAGTTTCAACATCCTCTTCTGAAATATCCTCGAAGATGGCCATAAAAAGATTTTGTTCCTTACACTTGTGGCTCGAGAAATATTTGTCATCACAA
>SNQJ01S0161712.1:5705-21580 GCA_010110895.2 Picea sitchensis
CACCTTACTTTATCATTTAAATAATGATTTCTTCTTTTAGATCACTTAACCCATTTCTAGGTCACTTAACCTATTTTCCTTATTTTTAGGGTTAACCACTTTCCATAAATAGAAGGTTCTCCAATACTTTATCATTTAAATATACCTTCTTTATTTTGTCACCTTACTTTATAATTTCTTGATTTTGTTACTACTCTTTATTATTTAAATAATCCTCCTTGACTTTGTCACTTTACTTTATCATTTAAATAATGATTTCTTATTTTAGGTCACTTTGACTTCTTTGACATTCGGGGCTTCAAGCCTTCATGTGGGGGTCCTTCATCTTCGTAAGGCCATAACTCTCAAACCATGATGATTTATGTGACATTCCACATATCATAGAAAATGTCATGACAAGCACTATCCATCTAGGATAGTTTCACTAACAATTTCCTTGATCTTCATCTCATTATTCCACATACAAACATGGGTCCTCCAACCATTCTTCTAGGATAACTCAATCCACAAAGCATCTTCCCATGAGGGATTTCACCATAAGGGGACCACTTTGGAGTTCATCCAATTGTGCACCTTATCAATCATGATAAGACAATAATGAGAGCATGGGTCCTCCAACCATTCTTCTAGAATAACTCAATCTGCAAAGCGTCTTCCCGTGAGGGCTTTCACCATAAGGGGACCACTTTAGAGTTCATCCATTTGTGCACCTTATCAATCATGATAAGAAAATAATGATTTGTCTATACATTTTTCCAACAATGCATCATATACCAATGAAACCACATCAATCCATCTTCATCATGTATCAATGACAACTCATTGATCCATCTTCATCATATCAATGACAACTCATTGATCCATCTTCATTCATGCATTCTCATCAAGGACAATACATATTATATTACATCAATCATCAATAAATCAATCGTTTGACATCAAACAATCACTTGACATAAATCAATCAAGCCATTGGCATCAATGACAACATGATCCAACAATCTCCCCCTTTGGCATTGATGGAAATACCAACATTGATGTCAACATGTAGATAAGGCATGCTCTACATCAATAGTCAATGTGACTATCTCTCCCCATCAATAAACATCAATCTCGTCAATGTGATTAACTCTCCACCTTTGACATCAATGGAAAAGTTTCATTCTCATCTTGGGGTTGCTCCCCTTGCTTGGACTCTCCTTGGGGTTTCCCCCCCTGTCTGAATGCCTTTTATATTCCTCTGAATAATATCTCCCCTTTTGAACAAGGGATATCACTCTGATGTAATGCTGAAGATACATCGAACATACTCCCCCTGTGACCATTGCTCCCCCTGAAATTATGCTCCTGTTCTCTTTCTTCAAGTATAGGGCTCTTTTCTAGGTATGCATCTGATAAATATCTCCTCCTAGAATCATGGGAAGAAGAATTAATCCCCCTATTGGTATGTCTCCCCTATCTTTTATGCAATATGAACATTGTGCTACCATATAACGGTCCTTGGACTTGTTCATGCATCAAACTCATGCCATACCAAGCATCATGAAGCAAAAGATATGTCAACAATGAAATAAAGATTCATGAGAAAAATATCAACCAAGTACATCCTGTACAAAATGTGTGTTCATCATGCACAACACCTATGTACATCAACCATGTACATCAACATCATGCAATGTGCCAAAAGATATCATCCCTGGAATATATCAATCATATGCTTTTATCAACATGCCAACATGTGCATCTACCAATATGCCAACGATGTGCATCCACCAATATGCCAACCATGTGCATATACCAATATTCCAACCATGTGCATCTACCAACATGCCAAACAATGTATCATATCACTCGTGATATGTCTCCATCATGAACCAAGAGCCACAATCATGTATCTCAAACAAATGCCAATTGTTGTGCTAATCAAGTAGTACCAATGGGGTAGTATCATCAAGCATATGCCATCTATGAGTGTACCAAACATGTAGATTACCATTCACCAATACCACAAAATGATGAATCCCATATATGTATGCCAAATCCTCCATAAAACATGTGTCAATCAAACTGCTAGTAGGTGCCTCTTCCAATGTACTAAAAAAGTACCAATCATGCATCAACTATAGATCAACAATGATGTACAACATGATCACCTCATCAAATCACCAACCATATGTCCCAATATGTACCCCAATCTACATGAAAAATGCATGCACCGTGATATCAACATATGCTTCCAATAATACATCATAAGATATATCAATGAAATTCAAATATGTACCAGCCATGTACACCAATAGATCAACGTCAATCCATACTCATGGGTTAGTGTCATGCACTCAAGATTTTATTTTACATAATCCAATAGATGAACATTTAAACCTGCAGCAAATAGTGTCAGAACCTGCAACAAACAATGTCAGACCCTACAACAAAGTGTTATACCATCACATCAAGCTGGAATCCATGTGCATAGCCTTTTTCTCAAGGATTTACCACATATACGTGGTCAACTGCACAACAACTCACATATGTACATGACCTATACAAGGTCATCCTGCGTATGTACATGACTAATACCACTATCACCTATGTATGCTTCAGTAAATGACTTACTTGAGATTCCCTTCAGTCTTTCATTCTGTTCTGGCTGCTCTGTCTTCTTCACCCACTTTTGTAGATGTCCCTGATCCTCAGAACTTGAGATATGAGCATCCATGTTTTCAAATATGTCTATCTTCCTTACTTCATTCCTTCTTCTAGCCATGCTATTTGAAGTTCTCATCATGGACTTTCTTCTTGTGTTTCAACACTCAATGGGATTTGTGGCCAAATCCACTACAGTTGTAGCATCTCATAGTGTTACAGTGAACAACAATTTGTCCTACTTGATCACATCTCCAACACCTCATGGTGTTATAAAACTTTCCATTATATCTCCTTTCATAAGATCTACATTCAAAAGCTTTGTGACTATATCCACTACATGAATAACAATTCCCATGAAAAATACTTTCATACCTTTGCTTTGGTGTCCCAAGAATAGTTTCTTGATCTCTACCTTGCTTTGTTCTTTTGAAATTTTCTTTGCCTTATGTAGATGGTTGCTGTAACGAACCGCCTCGTTGCAACAACTATTCTAGTAACAGGTGCAATTTTTTTTATTTTTTTATTATTTTTTTTTTTTAAAGTGTGGGAGTGTGTAAGTACAAGGAAACAACCAGGATGAACATAAGAATACGATCGGGATGCACGACACGTGACCACATGCATAAGTGATGATCACACGACAAGAAAAACTGACTGCTAAATACGACTGACCTCCCGCCCGTCCTACCTGCAAGGTTAGGACCTCCAAGACCCATTTGATCGCATCTCCAACACTCTCATATGGTGTTATAACCCCCACAGTATATCCCTTTCATAAGATCTACATTCAAAAAAGTTTTGTGACTATATCCATTACATTAATAACAATTCTATGAGGCTACTACACCTGCTTGGTGTCCCAAGAATAGTTTCTTGATGTCTACCCGCTTTGTTCTTTTTCGAAATTTTCTTTGCCTTATGTAGATGGTTGCTGTAACGAACCGCCCTAAGCTGCGACAACTGGCCCCCAGTAACAGGTGCAATTTTTTTATTTTTATTTTTTTTAAAGTGTGGGAGGTAAGTACAAGGAAACAAATAGGATGAACATAAGAATATGACTAGTACGCGTGACACGTAACCACATGCATAAAGGATGATCACACGACAAGCAAAACGAATTGCCAAATACATTGACTGATCTCCCGCCCGTCCCACTCCAAGGTTAGAACTCCCTAATAATATGCTACAACGCTCAAGCCCGGTTTCCACGTCTTAACCATTTACGTCCTAGGGCTTGGCAAATCCATTCAGGTCATGGAGGTGTTCCAAGCATCCCACTGACACAACCGACCAAGCATCCCACTAAATACTATCAAGTACAGAATAAACAAGAAGAAAAAATGCGCCCCCTTATGGAAAGTGTGTGATAAGGACTCCGACAACGAACACCAAGTTTAACATTGTTTGCTGAACCGCACATAGGTTTATCAAGAACAAAGTTATACCAGCCTTACAATAAGTTAACCCTATCATTATGTTTACTAAGATAATAATCATGCACTAAGGATAAGGATCATGCACTTCAACGATATCAATTCTAACTTGTAAGTATTATATGGAGAGAACCCTACATTTCATTTCTAAATTCCAACAATACCCTGGACATAAACGAAAATCATACATTTAACTCCAATCTTGAAATTTCGCTTATAAGGTAAAGATAATACAAATTCCTATATTAAAAACCTTACAACCAGGAAATTATAAACAAAAATTCTGACATTGGCATGCATAACAATTTTTCCAAACCCAGAAAATAATGTTATCATTATAGCGAATATATCCGAAACCATTACAATTGTACCATAGTTCCCTTTCGATTAATCGGTAGGCCATGCCATTTTTCTTTACCTATAGCCATCAAATTTTAACATATTGAATATTCAATGAACCATATATTACAATGACAAGGGATAGCAACTATAATAATCTAAAGCCAATCTCTTTTAAGTAACAGTATTTAACAAGGGCCCTTTCTAGATATGATTAAAATGTCACATCTAATAACAACATTAAAAGGATCCAAGTATCACTATACTGAGTAACATCAAGTTTACCAATACTCGCCAATACCATCACATAATTTTTTAGTGCTGGGCAATGGGTAAAAGTCACCATATTGAACTCACCCTAAATAAGAAGGACATTATTTAAAGGAACCAATTGATAAAGTTAAATGAGCCTAGCTAGAATTACAATAATTTAGCATCCATAAACAAAACCTAATCTTGAAACTTGTTCCCTTAAGCCACGACTTAGTTCACTTGCTGCAATAAATATCCTCCTATTTATATGTAATATCGACTTGAACTAAGGGTGTAACCTCACGGTTCAAATGACGCACCTAAGTAATATCTAGGCTTACACAAGACGACGTCTAAGGTTAATTTAAGGAGGACATCACAATTTTTTAAACATCATAACTAACAATAACCTCATGGAAAAATGTCAATACGACATCAATGTTAAATAACGATACGTAACTAACAATACTAACTTGATCATAATTAACAATAACAGGATTTTTGAAAGGACCCAAAATTAGCAAAATTACACATTTGTCGGTAATGAAAAGTAGCCACGCTAAAATAACAGTAATTAAATTACTTCAAAATTTCAATAAAGGCGTCACTCACCTTCCTTAGAGTAATTGCCAAATTATTACCCTTCCCGAATATTCCTGAAGGCGTGGGTGACAGAAATAGAAAAAGAATGTAAATAGAGTTAGCAATAGAATTAGTGACAGGATCAGAAATAGAATTATTACTAAAGGCGTGGGTGACAGAGTCATAAATAGAGATAGAATAGGAATAGAAAAAGAATTAGAAATAGAAATAGTGACAGTCTGGGGTAGCTGAAGGCATGGGTGACAGAAACGGAAATGTTCCTTCCTCATCCAATGTCGAACTAGATTGGCAATAACAATTCGCTTATCAAAAATGTGACTGCGTTTCCTTTATTTGACTTAGCATGTTATGAAAGGCGTAATGACGGAGTAACAGTTGTGACAAGGCAGCGGCGTTACCTATGACTGCTTTACTTACGTAACAACTGGCAATATAAAGGAAGCAACGCTCATAAGGCAAATTTCTGGCAAACCTTATCGCGACTTCTGGCTATACCCAAGGAGTCGGACAACAAAATTTAAGGACTAACCCGCGCAGTTAGAAGGCGCCAGAACCAGTAGAGAAAAATAAAGACGAGTAAACCACAGACCCCAAAATAAGACGCACCGCATGCCAAGCATCTGCGGAAGGGGAGGTAACGCCCCGCAATCAAATTAAGTACGCCTGTGGCTTATGAATTCACGGCATGAAGGAGGAGAACGACAATCCTAAAACGCCCCGCGATAGAACGTGCCCCAAGGAACAAAATAGTCAACAAGGCAACTCACCTCAGACTTAGCACCCAAGGGTCTATTATGAGAGAGAGAAAACGCAGACTAAAACGGACGCGCCCACTCAATCAGTAGTGAACCAACACTACACCGGAGGATGGAAGACGCCTAATAAAATGCATCAACACTATCTGCCCACATTCACGGTCATAGTCAACACGCAGAAGGTATTAATCAAACCACGGAGGAGTTTTGGAGCTTCGGGCAAACGCCTTGCCAAGGGGACAAAAAATTGCAGAAGGTCATGTAGAGATTTAAGGCAATTTTAGTCCAGGGTCATGTTTCAGCAAGCTAGCAATACCGTTTCCAATGTAATTACAAGAACAAATCACCCAACCAAATTTACAACTCTAAAGGAAAACAAAACCCCAACGGATTCAACGATTACCACTGAAATTTCCGAGAGGTTTAATTCTGCTTACATAAAATTACACACGCAGTGCAGGGACTATAAGGATGGTTTGTACAAAAACTCCATAAAGTGTGGATTTCATATATATATATATTTTGTTCGAGACAACTTTTAAACTATGGGCGCAGGAACTCTGAGGATTAATCAATTAAGGATTTACACAATCCCATGCAACCACAAACTTACACCATCCAGATTGATAAAATGAAAGAAGACAACGACCTAGATCATAATAATAATGCTAATTAGAATTCGCCAGATGATACGACGGACCCCGGAACGACGACGGAATGAAGGAAAGAGGGGGATGGACGGATGAGGAGGAATGGAATGGATGGATGGAAGGAAGGAAAGAAAGGACGGATGGAATGGAAAGGAAAGGAAGGAGTGGATGGAGGAGGATGGAGGATGGGACAGGACAGGACGAAAGGATGGATGGATGGATGGAATGGAGCCGGAGGAATGAAAGATGGAGGATGGAGAATGGAAGGAGGAATGGATGGAAAGGATGGAGGATGGAATGGATGGATGGATGGATGGAAAGGATGGATGGACGGAGGATGGATGGAGAAGGAAGGAAAGGAATGGACATGGATGGATGGAAATGGAAGGAAGGAAAGATGGATGGACGGATGGAGGGAAGGAAAGGATGGACGGAATGGACATGGACGGAGGAAGGAGGAACGGAGGACGAAATGGACTGGAGGGAGCCTGAATGGATGGACAATGAAGGCGGAAGGATGGATGGTAGATGATGGATGGCGGAAGGAAGGATGGATGGAGGAAGGAAGGATGGATGGATGGCGGGAGGATGGACGGATGGAGGATGGAGTGGATGGATGGAGGATGGAAGGAATGGATGGATGGAGGAAAGGAGGAAATGGATGGAAGATGGATGAATGGAGGAAGGATGGATGGATGGATGGATGATGGATGGATGGAATGGATGGATGATGGAGGATGGAATGGAATGGATGGACCGGACGGATGAAGGAATGGAAGGATGGATGGATGGATGGAAAGAGAGGAATGGAGAGAGGACGGAGGAAGGATGGAATGGATGGAGGATGGATGGAGGAATGGAATGGAGGAGATGGATGGAGGATGGATGGAATGGACGGGAGAATCAAGCAAAGAAATTAGCAAGAGTAAGATATTGAGAATTGGTGAACTATTGTAAGGAGAATTGATGCTGCAACAGACGGAGACAAAATTTGGCTAAGTATCACAAGTAGCGGAAGTTCTTCTATGCATGATGAGCAAATGTGTGTGTATCAAAGCTAGAAGCCATTGAAAAGAGATCTACGACATCAAGGTCTGTGTTGTATTTATTTTCTTTCAAGCTAATATAATATATGAATATGTCCCTTTCCATAATGATGATATTTCACATTATTACATGATTCCCTTGATCACATGTATAGTCTAGGAGTTTTGAACATATTAATCTCTTTGTTGTGATTATCTTGTAAGAGCATTTGGACGACGCAAGAGCATCATAGCAGAGCAAGGAACAACACAAGTTCATCATCTAACAATGTACCAAGTATATACCAATAATGTGTCAACTACTCATCAACAATGACTCATCAATATGTACTCAACATCATCAACTTATACACCTCATGTATATGCCAACTCATCAACCGCTTGTCCCAACCATGACTCATTAGTTTTAGGATCTACAGCCCTAACTTGAAATAATCTTAACTTTGTAACTATAATGAATAAAAATATGAATATAGTACACAATGTTCTTTTAGTTTTTTATGCAATTCTCCTCATGGTACTACTTTGGAACCTCTCATAAAAGTAGTTATAGAAAAATACATAATCTTGTTGAATTTTGTCTTATTCTAGAGAGCTTAATCTTTGTAGAGTGTGTCCCACATACACATTCATTGAATTGATCTAAAACTATTAAAACATACTAAAGACTATACCCTAACCAATACATTTGGTCTCACTCACCTGATCTGTTAAGGAATATGCTATGATAAGTTTTTACTCCAAACACATGTTTTGACTAGTTTCGACTCAGCTTACAAACCCTATTTTCCACAAAAGTTCACCTAAAAATAAAACTACCCACAAGCTTAATTTTTTACCACGTATACATGGGTATGTTTCTTTCAATGAAATACTAATTCTACAGTCTGAATCATTATTATGCATAAAAAAAAAAATTTTATAGCTAAAATGGTGAGATGACTCAAATAAATATACCTTAGAAAGCATCACCAAAGAATTTATCCTCCCTTCAATTTCGCTGGCCCCTCTATTCTTTCAATCACAATCTTCCTTCTGAAATTCAGCCTAGATATCCTTGGTTACCTCCACCACCTATAGATATTCAATATGCCTGTTCCACACCAAAAATGCTTAAGAATCTCAAGAAGCTTCCATCAATACTCCAAAAGATATTCCCCCAAGAAGCTCTCCATTTATCCACAAAAAGGATGATCTACAAGAGATCATTACATCTTATTTATACTTTCATCCCTCTAGGTCAATTAACCCATTTTAAGTTCACTTAACCCATTTCTACCTACTAACCTATTCTTATTTTTAGGGTTAATCTCTTTCCATAAATAGAAATTTGTCCAATATTTTATCATTCAAATATTCCTCTTGATTTTCTCATCTTAATTTTTCATTTCTTGATTTTTTCACTCTTTATTATTAAATAATCCACCCTGACTTTGTCACCTTTAATTTATCATTTAAATAATGATTTCTTCTTTCTTTCAGTCACTTAACCATTTCTAGGTCACTTAACCCATTTCCTTTTCCTTATTTTTAGGGTTTAATCCAATTTTCCATAAATAGAAGGTTCTCAATACTTCCTTTATCATTTAAATATTCCTTCTTGATTTGTCACTTCTATTATTTAAATAATCCACCTTGATCGCTGTCAATTTCTACTTTATCATTTAAATAATTATCTCTTTAGGCCTCATTGACTTATTTTAATCTCTCGTGGTTTCAGTTTCCCATGTGGGGTCCTTCATATCTCGTAAGGCCATAACTCTCAAACTATGAGGGATTTTATGTGACATTCCACATACCAATCAAAATGGTGCGGACAAGCACTATCCATCTGTATGTTTCACCACCACTTCATTGATATTTATCCCATTATTCCACATACGCTGTGGGTCCTCCAACCATTCTTCTAGGATAACTCAATCTCAAAGCCGCCCCGTGAGGGCTTTCTACCATAAGTGTGTAACTACCACTTTGAGTTCATCTATTTGTGCACCTTATCAATCATAATAAGACACTAATGAAAGTACAGTTCCTCCAACCATTCTTCTAGATAACTCAACTGTACATCTTCCGCGAGGGCTTTCACCATAAGGGGATCCACTTGGAGTTCATCCATTTGTGCACCTTATCAATCATGATAAGACACAATGAGTCATCTATACATTTCTTCCAACAATGCATCAGCATACCAATGAAACCACATCTATCCATATCTATCATGTATCAATGACAACTCATTGATCCATCTTCTTCATCATATCAATGACAACTCATTGATCCATCTTCATCTATGCGATGTCGTACATTGTATTGCATCAATCATCAACCACCTAACCATTTGACATCAATCAATCACTGGACATCAATCAATCAACCATTGCATCAATGACACTATTGATCCAACAATCCCTTACTATGCATAGACAAAAGATTCATGGCTTTCATAGATCCTTCTTCTCTTATGCTCCAAAGACAAATCCTTTCGTACAATTCATACAACTACTGCACCTAGGTCTCCAGTAAGTCTCATATAGTATGCACAAAGAGTTTACAAAACCTACTTGCACTTAGCACTTAGCTTATTAGCCTCCATCACAATGATGTATTCTCTCTCTCCTGTATTGCCTAGACATCTATATATACATACAAATAGGCTTCCAATCTAGGTAAAACTCCATGTGTCGACATCACTTCGCTACATATTCTAAATCCCAAAAGGGATCTCCGTGGAGGCCAAGATCCTGATTCTCGCTTCATCTTTATGGGTCAGTTCTCGACTCTGGGTCAAAGTCAAGTCCCAAAATAGGTCAATCCTGACCAAGGATCTCCCAAACATGGCCGGTACACAGTATCACCCATAGGAAAGTGATCTTGTTGTTGTGAGTTTTCCCTGTTGCAATTGACATCCTTGGAGTACCCATCAAGATAAATTCCTAGACAACCTTTCCTACATACCTAGAGGGAAGTGAGAAGTCCTTAGGGATTATGTTCAGTGAAGGGGGGTCCCATTCTTGAAGCCAGAAGACTGGTGGGAGTGAGAGAGTTGAAGAGGATCGGGGACAGTTGTAGAGAAATTCTAGCCTGTCGTGGGTAAAATCAACAGAGTGGACCAAAGACAGACACCCATTTTTGTGGATTCGTAGTCCCAATTTAGGGTGATTTACTATTGTGATTTGGAGAAAAAAATATACGGTTCAGTGGAATGTGTGTCCCATGCAATCAATTGTGCATTTGGTTAAAAAGATGAGTGATTTATCTACATTAGATTGTTTTTGTTTATGGGTTTTATTTGCTGTGCATATACCATAGTTCCGGGGTGAATTTTTCATGTGTTGCTGTGCATATGTTTAATTGGCTGTGCATAAAATCCATGAGTGTAAACGCTGATGTTGTTGTGCAAATGTTATTTTAGCTGCATTCATGTTTTAAAAATTCCATTAGATACACAGACGTTTTAGCATGTTGCACCTATTTAATTGATGTTGTGTTCATTTAAATGGAATTGCATGCAAGACTATAGATATTTCTGCTAGTTGCATACATTTTATCTTGTTGTTTTCACTAAAATGGGTAATTGGCAATTCTGTAGGGATAATCAAGATGAAGTGTGTTGTTAAGGCACTCGTGATGTTAAAGCCTACTTTGAAACTTGCAGACAAAATTTCCATCCATGTTGTTGGTGTGGTTTACTACCAAAGGGCTATCCTCAAGGATTTTTGACTCCGATTAGGATGCCCCTGAGTCCAGGCTTCTCAGCCATAGGCTAGTCCTACACGCTGCATAAAACAAAAAAAAAATGGGTATTAGAAATATTTTATGGGGTTAGTAGTGGGGGACACTATATGAAGAAGTTTCCCCCCAAGTATGGTTAGGTGGAATGGTAGCATATGAATTGGAAAAGGCAATTAAAATGGCAATTTTACTGAACCAGTTTGATTCAGATTTAGCTGAATTGATTTTTATATAAAAATGTCAATTGAAACTGATATTTGTCAATACTGACTTAGATGTTGGTGTGAGATGCTATTTGATATGCTTCAGTTTTTGTTAGCAATAAGAATGGTAAGGGGACCTAGAATGTGGCTTGAGAATTTGCTAAAGAGTTAACATAAATGTATAAATTTGGTGATTATACCATGCTGAAGGAAAAGAAATGGATTTGGGAGTAAGTATTAATATGGTATTGATCTAAAATTGTAGTTTAATGTTTAATTTAATGGATTCAATGTTATGCATTCATGTGGAAGAAATATGGAAGTTGGTTTAATTTCCTAAGAGGCATTATGAATATGTTTTCCAAGTGTTAAAAACATATTTGAAATAAATATTATGCTATGTGCTTGTAATAAATTATGCTAGCAAAGCCATTAATTGAATTATGATATATTCTTGGAGTAGTTGTACTTACCTTGGATACCAAGTGTATATAGAAGTTCTAAATCAAGAGATTGATCATATTCCCTGGTTTGCCAAAGTTTTTCACATTAAGTTGTGAATCTAATTATGAATATGTTGTGGTAGTGATTTGTGGAATCCATTGCTAGTTATAAGTTGAGCTCAAAGACGATCTTATGATCTTATAGAGTTGAAATAGTTGTATTAATTCATGATGATTATTATGCTGGTATGATGCACTATGGAATTCCACTCATTGATGATGAGATGCATTACCTATCTGGAAAATGGGCATGTTGATAAGGTTTATCCCCGAGGGAAGAGTATCCCCTACTCTAATGTAAACAAATTTTACTCAAAACTAATGTTTTTTTATTGTTTCTTTAGTAAGCACGGGATTAACTCTTACAAATTATACTTAAAAACTAATGGGTATGTTTTATATTGTTTCCTTTATAAGCACGAGATTAACTCTTACGCATTGTATTCTATCCTTGAGTGAACTATGACCACTTGGTATAATACCTTTAGATACTATAACTTAGAGGAATATGAAATTAATGGAATGTTATAATAAGAAATGTTTAATTGTATTACCAATTATTTATAATACTTAATTCATGAAATTAATGGAATGTTATAATAAGAAATGTTTAATTAGGTTATCAATGTATTATATAATAATTCTATATATAATAATTTAATTTTGTCGATGATGATTACCATAGTGTAAGGATAATTTTGAAGGATGGAAATTTATTCTAAAATTAGAAATTTTTATGAATTTTATTAGTTTTTTTTTAATATGTAAACTATAAAATGTTTTGCTATATTTTTATAAAAATATTCAAATTTCTAAAGATATATATATTTTCTATAAAAATTTGACTATTTTGAAGGTAAAATAATTGTATTATGTAGAATTTGGGATAATCATTTTTAAATGCAACGCATGTTCAAAATTTGAAAAGGTTTGGCAAATTAGCCCATGAGCTATATATATATTCCTATCGAACCATGTAAAAAATAAATATATCTCAAGTGAATTTAATATTTTTTTGTTAAACATTTTTCCTTCTTAAATCAAACTTGACTATTATATTGGTTTGAATTTAATATTTTTTTAATATTGTTCCCCTTGAGTCAAACATGGCTATTATATTTGGTTTAATTTCACATAGTGTCACGAGGCACTACATATGACATCCACTAACTGCTTCAAACACATTGAAGTAAAAATTCATTAAATTGTAATTTCATGTCATTGGGTATGTTTAATATATAATGTATGTATAAATGGATTTTCATGGTACATGACAAGATTGATAGATAATTTATATAGTTAGTTTTTAATTTTTTTTTTTTTTAATATATAGAAAAACATTAGAATTATTTCACGAGGGATAAATTCAAATTCTAGAATTTTTTAAAAGATTAAAGTGACAATTTATATAATAAATACTTGAATAAAACAATGGCTTCAACTTGTGTTTATTTTTAATTTTTAATATAAAACTTTACCAAGGAACTTAAAGTCCAATCCATTAAAAGTCTAATCTCAATCATTTTGTTGAGAAAAAAAATCCGTACTAAGTAATATAATAAGTCCAATCCATTAAAAGTTTAATCTCAATCATTTCAATCATTTTGTTTAGAAAATTTTCCTTACTAAATAATATAATTTAAAGTCCAATCCATTAAAAATATAATCTCAATCATTTTGTTTAGAAAATTTTCCTTATTAAATAATACAACTTAAAGTCCAATTTATTAAAATAATATAAATAAAAGTCCAATCTATTAAAATTTAATCAATCATTTTATTATTTTAAGTTTTGTGGTGAGGAGCTCTATGTGTTGTCTTCGCTGATAATCCACAGTCATTTTGTCATCTACATTTCAATCCTCAGACTGATTCATCATCAGGACTAATTAAATTCTGAAAACTCTAGATTTAAGTCTCATTAATTAAATTAAGTCTCAATAATTAAATTAAATTCCAAAATTAGGACAACCGACTTAATTAAATAACTTTTAAATTAAAAAAATTGTATCAGCATTTAAAGTATTAATCGACTTCCATCAACTCTCTCATTCGACATTAGTCCCAATGATGAACTCTAATTTAAATTCAAAACGCCGATCTCAATCTCACATTTTGTTTAGAAAAATTTCCTTACTAAATAATATAAGAAGTACTGACCATTACATATCAAAACCCACTTAAAGATGACGATGAATGTTTAGATTGACTTGTACTTTTACTATATATTTTCGCTATAAAATTGACTCACAAATTTTCCATATAAAACTAACTCACAAACTTAAAAGTCCAATCTACACATTAAAAATATAATCTCAACCATTTTGCTTAGAAAAACTTTACTTACCAAAACCCTGTGGATTTTGGTGCAACTACCACCTACAAGAGAGGTGGTCGTGTGTTATATTCTGGAGTAGCAATTACGGAATCTAATAACTATAGATTGAAATTGAGAATATTTATAATTTCCACTATTTAACTACGCATTTCATGAAAGATTTTTTTTCATGGAATCTTTGAAGTGGGTTGTTGGCATTACATGTCTACGAATGCGAGACACCCATGATCATCCCTATCTCTCCACCCATTGATGTAGGGTTAGTGGATATGGCATCCCTATCTACATTATATTGTTCATAAACATGTGTACTATTGATGAGAACAACAAATCATGGTAAAATCTTGAGGGGTTCTAGATAAAGAGATTCCAAGCAAAATATGAGTGATAGATTTTACAAACTTCTTTCATTAAAATAGGAGGAAGGTGTGTCTAAATAAGTACCAACTACATGTGTACTATTGATGAGAACAACAAATCATGGTAAAATCTTGAAGGGTTCTAGATAAAGAGATTCCAAGAAAAAATATGAGTGATAGATTTTACAAACTTCTTTCATTAAAATAGGAGGAAGGTGTGCCTAAATAAGTACCAACTTCAAAGTTGTTTAAATAGGACTAGCTAATATTGTCCATGTATTCCATTGGACTATTCCCATGACCAAAAACCATAAGATTTGGATATAAATAAAATCTTTAGAAAACAAACCATAAGATTTGGACATGAGTGATATGTTTGAGCAAAAAGCATAAGATTTGGATATAAGTGAAATCTTTGAGTTGTTCACTCCCAAAACTTGTCTTCTAGTTGCAATGGTTATGTTATATTATAATATAACATATGTGTTATAACACATATGTTTTATTATAATATAACATATGTGTTATAACACATATGTTATATTATAATATAACATATGTGTTATATACCTTCTTATCTTGATATATTCAATTTTTACATCATTACCTCTATTACAATCATTTTAGATGTTTTTCATAATTTTATTAAATATTATTTTTAAATGGAAATTTAAATATTATCTTTGAATGAAAATATTTTAAGTTTGTTGTGGTGATTTGTAAATTTTGTATTAAATATAACTCACATAGCTTGATAATAAAAAATGAAAAGTAACATCCAAAATTATTTAAATGATTTTGTGTTGCTCATATTACTAATGATAATGATTAAATGTATACACAATTTTTATTATTATTTTGATTATTTTATTAATATTATACATGTTTATTTTTAAATTTGGATATATTTTTAACTATTTAATTTATTATTAAAAAAAACATTTTATTATAAAAATAAAAGTTTTTGTTAATATTATGAATAGATATGATTAAATATATATTTGTAATGTTTT
>SNQJ01S0161713.1:9235-30623 GCA_010110895.2 Picea sitchensis
AGATGAGGAAACACAGGTGAATATTATGACAGAAAAAACTTGGGAAATTTTGGGAAAGCCTGTTATGGTCCCTTCATTAGGAGGAATAGGATTATTTAGAGGAAAGATGATAACCCTATGCAGAAGACTTACCCAGACATCTATGAGTGCCCATGGAACTTCGACAGAGGAATAATTTGAGGTCGTTAAGTTTATTGAGAACAACGCCCCATTTGTTATTGTGCTAGGAAATACCTGGATTGAGAAAGATCAGATCTGAAGAAAACAAGAAGAGGAAGCTCTAGAATAGAAAAAGAAAGAGTTAAAGGATTTCATGAATAGGAGAATAGTGCACTTGATAGAAGAACAGGAAAACAATTCGAGGATACTAAGGATCATAAACTTGGATGTCGAAGCTGACAGAACACAGACATACTTGAAGAACCTATCCATACATGAGAGTAGGGAACCTACCCCAGAAAGAGAAGAAGTATTACACTTGAACCCTATGAAAGATCATCAACAACACGAAGTTACTATGCCAAGAGAATATAAGAATCAGAATGGGAAGAGGAACCCAGTAACACAGATTACAGGAAAGAAGGCTAGAAAACTCAGTAAGAAAGCCAGGTTAGAAAAACTGCAAGAATCTCCAGAAAGAAATTTGCAGAAGGAAGGCTTCTAGAACTGGAACTTCACCAGAATATCAATACAACACAGATTGGCACTTCGCCATGACGGAGCAATATGACCATTGGAGGCATTATGACCATTCGATCAACGCTCCCGAATGGCTAGGAAAGCAGTTATGGCCCGAAATTTCGCCATTGGACCATTGGGACCACGCCATAACGGATGGAATTGCATTGAATAAGGCTTTGCGACTCATTGGAAGAAACCATTATGATGTTGCCTATTTACCCTGTTGAACATTGCACCGAGAACACTTTTGCAAACAGTGATTATTCGAGCCCATAGAGAACTGACTACTACCGCATTGTGTTTATTGAGACTTTGCCACCCATTCTATTACAGTGAGTGTTTGATCACCGACCTAAGAGACCTGATCTCGAGCGTGCATGTTGGATGACATTAGTGTAGTAGAAAAGTCCGTCGAATAAATTCTAATCGACCTTATGGCTGAGAAGGTGATGTTTTTAGGGGTTCAAGCCTCATCGACGTGAGGAGTGCAAGCCTCCCCGTCGACTTCTCACGGATATGGACCATTCGGAGCTATGATCGAGAAAAGAACCAAGCATCGTGATGACTTAGCGAATGAAAATATAACCCCATCCATCATTCCTGACTACATCCCACCCCTGTCCAGTGTGGTGAGTCGAGACAGTGTCTCGAGGTACTTCGACTACAGTCATCACTGTGTACCTCCCGAAGGGAATACCCGCAGTCAGACCGTATTTGGAGAGGATTTTGACCTTTAAGATCAGCGACTATAACTTAGGAGACCGAAAGAGCTATGGCATGCTCACACCTCACAATTATTTGACCAAGATGAAGGGGAAGAAGCCGAAGATCATCCCCCAACCGTGGACTATGAACATCGCGAGGTCAACTATCCTGAACCTGATGAAGATACCACATTTTGGAAGGCATCAGGAGGTTAACGCATGCGTTAAAATCCTATAGTCGTTCTTCCATGGCGGTTATCTATGGCTAGACAGACACATCACCGTCGATCTGGCGTTGATCCATAGGATCACCGGATTAAGCATGCAGGAACCAAACCCGCAAGACTTTTATCTAGGGAAGGTTGCAGATCGGGCCCTGGCACATAGGATTAAAGACACCTACGACGATGTGGAAAAGGGAAAAAGAGGCTACAAGGTAGCCTCCATTCAAAATGGCATAGTGCGCCTAGATTTCCAGTTGATTGTTGGTAAGCTAGTCCGGAAAAATAGACCCACGTAGGTCACAGGGTTTTTCGTTGACCTCGCGGGCAAATGTGTGGAAAGATTACAAATGAACTGGGCGAGCTACCTACTCAACCAGTTAGAATAGGATTGTCATGAAGCTCAGGATCATGGATATGAGTTCCATTTTAGATGGTTGTTAATCCTCATCATGTTCATTGCTTGGGAGATGTCAGAAGCTGTGACCTTCCTAAAAATTGAGCCATCTGAACCATTAGCCATGAAGTTCACCATGCTCTAGTACTCGAGCAATATGGGGAAACAATGGCAGTCCAATGTGGTGTTCCATACCTACTACCTGCAGTTGAAGAGGGTTATTGATTATTTCCCTCATATGACACTGAATGCCCTTCACAAGTTCAGACCATTAGCGAAGTTTCGAGCAGATAGAAATTTTATTTATATCACTGCACGCGCAGACAAAAATAAAGAAGAACTACAGTCATACTACAAGCTCACCGAGGAGGACATGGAAGAAATCACTAAGGAATGGCCCATAGAGTTCCTTATACCAGTTGACCAGGTCGAATTTTATGATCCCGACCTAATCGAAAGTCTGGTGGTCACTCGCAAAGAATATGATGCACCCAACAGTAGCAGAAAGAAGAAGAAAGAAGAGGTACAGGAGCTGAACAGCGCATCAAAAGAGACTACTTCAAATTCACCTAGAGGAGGAGGAGGTGATGAAGTAGACAAAGAAGAGAACAATGGGGAAGAAGAAAAGTAGAAGCAAGGCGAAGTAACACCACCTAGGGATCCCATTAATGAGACAGAAGCATCCAACAAAAGAAAGGTTTCCCCCACGAAACCTACATCACAAAAGAAGTCCAAAGCCAATAAACCACAGATGCAGACTATACTCATGATGGATGACATAGATTTCATCATCGCTGCTATCTCAGATACCTCAAAAGATATTTTATAGCGCAATGAAGAACAACAGGAAACCATGTATGAAAGGATTGAAGCAGAATTGATAGGGGTACAACAAGCCCTTCACTCCAGTCGTGCAGTGTCCACTGCACCTCTGCCATTAGAAGAGACAGAGCTGGGATATGAGCCTAACCAACCCTAAAGAATAGTTGATGCGACCGAAGCTCACCTTCGTCGCGTGTAGGAAGAAAACGAATAGGCCACAGTGGCCCTAAAGAAAGTACAAGAGGAATTCATAGAGAAACGTTAAGTTGCACAATAGGAAAAAGATGACCTCCAAGTGAAGTTCGTAGAGGATAGAGCGCAAATCCAGTAGGAGAAAGAACAATTTCTCATGGAGCAAGTCGGAGTTAAAGAAGAATTCAATAGATCACTTCACTCTGTGACAGGGTTAGAACATATGGAATAAGACCCAGTAGAAAATCAATTCATGAAGCTTGCTAAAGCTATTCAATAGATTCAACAGAGAGTAGCAGAACTGGAGCTACAAATAGTGCCAAGCACTCTGCAGGAAGTGTGAGACTAGAGAGAAGTAACTGCCCGGAGCACATTTGAAAGGATCAAATCATTAGTTGTGGAATGTAAACAACTAAGTAGTTGCAGTGCACATACTTATGAGAGACTTGCAGAGGACCCTGAACCAAAGACACTGGAGTAATACCTCCAGGAGGTAAAGCAGCAACAGTACAAGCGCAGTTGAAACTCCTGTCAGCATTTGAGAGGATGAAAAGATCCCAAGAACAACACATGGCTCAACAACAGGTCCATGCCATATAGATCAAATTCATGAAAGTGACTCGGAATCTCCAGCCAGTCCAGGATGCAGCTTGCCTACTTTTTGTGGATATTGAAGGACGAGGAGGAGAACTAGAACAAGAAGTCATTGCAGTCAAACATCACTTGGAAGTACCTTTCACTGAGGTAGTTATTCAAGAGTTTTCCGAGGAGGAGGCCCTAGTGAAGAATCAAGTCGAAGCATCTCGAGCTAAGATCGAGGCATTTGAGGCAGAGTTACCCAGAGCAGAGTGACTCGGGACGAGTCACAGGTGAGTGTTGGGGGCCTCTTGGCCCTTGACCAATTTTTGGAGATCCTTGGTCAAGTTTGACCATTTTGGGACTTCGACAGGTTGGTCGAAGGTGGAGCGTAAGTCGAAGCGGAGATCACAAGATCTCGGCCCCTTTTTAGGGCAGTTTTGGGATTAGGGTTTATGTAACGGGTATGGGATGTCAGCCCATAGGTTTACCCATGTTTAGGCCCATTTTGTAATGTATAAATAGGAAGCTATGCAATGTAAGTAAAGAGCTAGACCTAGAAGAATCCAAGGAAAGATAAGTGTGAATGGTTATGATGCTTCGTTCATGTTGTGTTGAGAACTTGTAGAGCTAAGTGCAAGTCATCTGTAGTGCTTTGTGCACATACTATGTAAGGATTTGTACTGTGACCTAGCTCAGGGAAGGAGAATCTGGCGAGGTGCGCGTAGATCTCCTGCCCTATGTGGAGTAGGATCTCGAGGCTCCGTGCATGTAAGAATCGTGACAAAAGATAATAGAAGAGAAGAAGAGTTGGTGGATGTAGCCCCACACCGAGGTGAACCGCGTATATCATGTGTTATGGTTGCTTTGTGCATTGTGGTTATTATATTGCTCATATGATTTATGCTCAGTACAATAATGTATGTTTATATGAATCTGATATGATAGCTTAGTGCTTAGTAATGTGAATTAATGCCATATCTGATCTATTTCTATATGTTAAGTGCTTGGATGTGTTAGATCTAGTTGAATACTGCGTTGTTCTATAACTAGGGTTGTGACCTACGATGTGAAAGAAGGTGAATTAATGATGAATGTTAACTGCTAAGTGATTTTATTAGAGTGTTTTAATCACATATCTGTGTCCCAACTAAATTTGCATACACTTGAGTCCTGCAACCACCCTTGCCTCTACCTCGGGCGAGACTTTATCTTCTTCGCAAGTGTTGCCGAAAGGGTTGGTAGTTAGGGTTTTGTTGGTGCGTTGTTGAAGCGTTGAACCCCAGGTCTACCCCTTTTCCAACAGACATTCACGGATCTCTCTAACTAAAGAGTTCAATAACTCTAAGATGCCTACGTTTGATGGAAAAATTAAGAAGGAAGAAGAAGGTGAAGCTTGGCTTTTGGGTTTGAAGAAGTACTTTCAGGTACACAATTACTTCTAAAATACTAAGGCAAGGATTTACATCTTTAATATGAATTGAGGAGCCTCCATATGGTGGAAGGATCTCAAGGAGATCAAAGGACTGAAGGAAATCAAACTGACTTGGAAGCAATTTGAGAAGTACTTCAAAAAAGCATACCTTTCATAGAATTATTTTGATGACAAGATCAAAGAATTCCATGAGCATAATTTGGGACAACTTACTATGGATGCCTATTCCAAGATATTTATGGAGTTTTTGAGGTATGTTCCTTACCTCGATCATGAGAAATCAAGGGTACAACATTTTCTCAATGGATTACCACAGTCCTACCAGAACAGAATTGAGTTTGGCAAGCCCAAAACACTAGAGGACACCATAAGGAAGGCCAAGTGTTGCTATGATCAGTCTAAACATAAGCAGGAGCCTTCTAAATATTGGAAAAGAAAGGAGAGGAGTGGATTAGAGAACAAGGTACTCATATTATTCTCTTAGAAGAATCCAAAGAAAGGTGCAGAAATGGGTCAACCAAGCAGGAGTGTGCATCAACAAAAATTTCCATATCAGAGTGGAAATAAGCTAGAAAAGCAGGCCATAGAAAGAGAAGAGGAACCCAAGAAAGGACCTTTGCAATGATGGGATTTTGGAGAACCACATGTCTTAAGGGATTGTCCCCACAAATAGCATGACAACAAAAGAATTTACCATATGCATGAGGCTACTACAGTTAATGATGTAGCTAGGAATGTGCCAAGGATATATGCAGTTGTGGAAAATCAGTAAGCAGACCACCAAGCCTCTATAGTAGAGATGTAAGGTAAAGTTTTCAACCAACCTATATCTATTTTAGTTGAACCTGGATCAAATATTAGTTATTTCTCACCCCAACTTGTTGAAGCATGTTCTTTACAGAGGAAGAAACATGCAAATGCATGGCTGGTCTAATTAGCCACATGGACTAAGAGAAAAGTGGTTGAGGTCATAGAAGCATGTACACTTGAGATAAGTGGACTACGTACTCAAGCAACCTTGAATATTATACCTTTAGAATCATATGACATGCTTCTAGGTATGGATTGGCTAGCTTCCCACAAGGAAAAACTGAATTGTTATGAGAAAATTTTGGAATATGAAGATGAAGAAGGAAATGCACAAGTTTTACAAGGTATTTGGAAGCCAATTTCAGTTAGGAAAATATCAGCATTACAGATGAAGAAGTTCAGTTGGAAAGGGTGCCCATTGTATGCAATACAAGTTCTTAACACAACAGAAAGAAAGGAGTTTAGGGTTGAATATCACCCTGTGTTGTGGGAATTTAAGGATGTGTTTCCAAAGGAGGTGCTTGGACTTCCTCCAAAAAGAAATATTGATTTTTCAGTAGACCTTATACCTGAAGGGATGCCAACACCAAAAGCACCCCACATAAAGAGTACACTATAACTAGTGGAGATGAATGCACAACTGAAGGAGATGTTGGACAAACGTTACATCAAGTTGAGTGTATTCCCACAGGGAGCACAAGCCCTATTTGTAAATAATAAGGATGGTCCCTTGATGCTATTTATTGACTATAGGAAGTGAAATAAGATGACCATCAAGAATAAGTATCCTTTTCCTAGTATTGATGATCTCTTTGACCACCTAGCGAGAGATGCAATTTTCTCAAAGATTGATTTAGGGTTGGGATATCACCAAGTCGAAATCAAGGATGATTACATTCACAAGATAGATTTTAGAACTAGGTATGGACACTATGAGTTCATGTTGGTACCATTTGAGCTTACTAATGCACTAGCTACCTTCATGTGCTTGATGAATAGTGTACTCAGTAAATATCTAGACAAGTTTGTCTTAGTGTTTGTGGATGACATTTTGGTGTATTCCAAGACTAGAGAAGAGAATGAAGAACATATTATAATGGTCTTGCAGGTGTTGAGAGAGCACCAATTGTATGTTAAGTTCAACAAGTGTGATTTATTTCAAAAATAAATCTAGTATATAGGCCAAATGATTTCAATAAAGGGAGTGACAATAGATCTTTAGAAATCAAGGAAATCATGGATTGGTCCACCCATCGAAATGTGACAGAAGTGAGATATTTTATGGGATTAGTTGGATATTATAGAAGGTTCATAAATGGATTTTCCAATATTGGTCACCCCACTACCTCATTACGAAGAAAAGGGAAGAAATTTGTATGATCAAAAGAGCGTGAGAACGACTTTCAACAGTTGAAGAATCTTTTGACCAATGCCCCTGTTTTAGAGATTGCATATCTTGAAAACTATTTTTTGTTTTGTACTGAAGCTTGCAAGGAAGGAATCGATGGAGTCCTTATGTAGGAGGGACAAGTGATCAATTATGAATCACGAAATTTAAATGAATCATGAGAAGAAGTATGTCACTCATGATTTAGAACTTGCAATAATTGTACATGCACTGAAGATGTGGAGCCATTATTTTCTTGGGAGAAGGTTTGTCTTGATGACAAACTAATGTGGACTAAAGTATTTGTTCGACCAGCCAAGGTGGAATTCTAGACATGCCAGGTGGATGGCGATGATTAGTGAGTTTGACTTTTAAATCAAACATATCAAAGGGAAGGAGAACAAACTAGTAGATGCACTTAGTCAGAGTGTGTAGACTATATGTTTAGTAGTAGCAAGTGTAGGGGAGTCTGACATCCAGTAGAGGATCAAAAATCTCTTGCAAGGGGATGAGTTCTTCAATTAGGTGAGAAAATAATTGCAGTAAGAGCTTAAAGAAAATAAATATGAAGGTTTTCAACTCGCAACCGATGAGTTATTGTTTTATAACAACATGTTGTATGTGCCTAATTCAATAGAGTTGAGGCACTTGATTATGGATGAATTCCATAGGAGACCTTATGTGGGTCACCCTGGTTATAAAAGATGGTAACAACAATGAGGCAATGGTATCACTGTCCTAGCATGAAGTAATACATTGTTGAATACATTGTTAAGTGTTTAAAGTGTCAATAGGTTAAGGTTGAGAGAAAACACCCTGCAAGACTATTGCAACCCTTGCAAATCCCATAGTGGAAATGGGAGGTGATCTCCATGGATTTTATTATGAGTTTTCCAAGGACAATTAACAAACATGATGAAATCATGGTTGTGGTAGATAAGTTGAGCAGGGTAGCTCATTTCATCCCCAACAAATCTACTTTCAAGGCCATAGGTGTTGCTAACATTTTCATGAAGGAAATTTTCAGATTACATGGTTTGCCCAAGACCATAGTCTCAAACAGAGATGCTAAGTTCACCTCAAGGTTTTGGAAAAGATTTTTTGTAGCCTTGGGAACATAGACGTCATTTAGCATGTCTTACCATCCTCAAACAAATGGTCAGACTAAAAGAGAGAACATAATGTTAGAGGATATGTTGAGGATGCATGTCATGCATCAACCCAAATAATGGGAAGAGTATCTACCTCTGGTAGAGTTCCCCTATAACAATGGTTATCATGAATCATTGAGGATGATCCCATTTGAGGTTTTGTAATGAAGGAAATTTAGAGTTCCAATCAGTTGGAACAATCCAGTGGACAAGATCACACTTGGACCAGATCTATTAAAGGAAATGGAAAAGACAATGATTAAGAAGAGGTACTCGCCAGAAATGGTGGGGGAAATTTTGGGAAAGGGATGTGTTTTTGTATTCATATTAATGGAAGTAAGTGTCTCTCTTGAACATGACACCCCCTATTCGTCATTTGAATCCGGGTTGGGAAATACATTTGTCTCTCGTCCGACTTGCTACAAGGTCATATCTTGGGTCGTCTTTGAGTCAGTGCTGCCAAGTCCTTTGTCGTGTCATTCATATGTTCAAGAGAAGTTCAAACGAGCCCTCCATTGAGTCAGCCATCTGCAGTTGTCCATTCTTACTATGTCGTCCTTCCCTGTGTCTGTTTCAACTCATATTCATACTTTGATTCACCCTCAAAATTTGTTACTTATTTCATGTCATTGACGGGGGATACATCAAGGCCCTCCTCTGATGAGTCTTTTTTCTTCGACTCCAACTCATTATCCAAGACTAAGACTTAGAAATCATTTAGTACCTTGGAACTTGCATGCCTTAATGGCAGGTCTCTTCACTTTCGACAGGGGTTTCACATCATTGATCCCTGATCAAGAGATTCCGCCGAGTGTTTGACTTCAACTCATTCATTCACATTCATTCGAATTGTACTTCGGTGCCTTGGGAGTCATTGACATCAATGATGGTTTCTCTCGCACTTGTTAACAGTTTTCATCAATGACTGGTAATCGAGTGGTTTCTACCATGTTCGACTTCAACACATGTAATCACATGGCTAGATTTGTACTTTCAGGTGACGGGATTGAAGACCCTGGGTCTCATCTTTTTTATCCAGGCTGTGATGGAGTATGTATGATTTGTATCAACACATAGATCCACTTTGTATGTCGCGTGGCTATGTCTTAATTCGAGTCTTCTAACAAAGATCCACAGAGTATTCCTGGTGGCTATGTAGCATTTTGATGACATGGATCCATGATGTATGATCAGTGGCCATGGCATACGTTTATGATTTCATCATTTATGATCTGAGCATGGGAATGCCTACCTCAGAATTGGTATTATATTCTGCAGATGCTTGGTTGTTTACAGGTTTCCGATTAGGTGTGCTCCTTGTTTCTGACACACACACGCATTTTACAAAGTATTTCGGTTGTCATGAGTTCCAGCCTCATACTTTGGGGGGCATTCTGTTACACATTATTTTGGTCACTTTATTGATGTCTCTATAAGTTATGTGTCCAAGCTCTCATGAAGACCTTTTTCCTGAGAAAAGTGACTATTGTCTTCTTTTAAAAAGCATATTTTTAAGATGAGTTCGCAGGCTGCCTATGTTATAGGGTGCGAAAATCCTTCTTTATAGAAAGAAACCCTATACTTGGAGTGTGAATTGTTCGCAGTCTGCTCTATAGGTAGGGTGAGAACCTGTTTCAAAGCTTGGAAAAGAGAAGAGGTTACGAAGGTTCTAGAAGGAAATCTTCAAGAAAATGAGGTGGCATTCGCATGGTTGGCATCCTACTAACTTCTCAGATTTAGTGGGATCATCCTCATCCCTTTAACCATATCTCCTTTTCCTATATAATGAAAGGTTTCTCAAGGAAGAGGTTAAGCAAGATTGAATGGAGAATTGATGAAAGAATTGTGTGAAGAACTATGTCTGGATTGAATCTTGGAGACTCTATTTGTCTATCAAGTTGTATTGGATCTTCTTCATGCAAGTGTAGAGCAAGTGTGTGTGTCGGAACCAGGGATCACTTAAAGGAAGCTTGTGACATCAAGGCGATCTATTTGTATCTACTACTTTCATTTAATATAATACATCGACATGTCCCTTTCCCATAAAATCACTCTTATTTTATTGCATAACTCCTTGATCATATGCATAGGTTGACATTGAATATACTTTGTTATCTTCACTTTGGTTGGTTTGTGTTGTCTTGGACCTGATTTCACAAGAGCACCAGAGCGAAGTAGGAACAACAGAGACCTAAGGAAGTGATATAAAGGTATGTCACTCATTCCTTCTCGGTAGTAGATTCAATGACTACAACTTAGAGAAAGAGTCATGTCCTATCCTATTTTGTTCTAGATCCAGGTGGATCTAGGGAGATCAGTTCGTGTCTGCACCTACCAATTTATCCAATAACAAAATTGGCGAATCCACTGGGGATACAACCCATTTTGTGGTTTTTTCTTGGCCATTTTCTCTTGACCTACCCTTTTTCATTCCCAATCAATCTCTGAGTCTTTAGGAGATCCTTACAGACTCTCTGGATCCAGAAGTTCACTCAAAAGTTCTGTCCTTTTTCCAAATTTTTCTTGATTACAAACCTTCTCGCACTGTACCTTTCGGTGGTCTGCGAGAATCACTGAAGTTTGCACCCTAGTGTTCAGTTCAGTATGACCTTCTCGCACCCTGCCTATGTCTAGGCTGCGAGAATCCCTAATTCTCTCACTATACCCCACTACCAGACTGCGAACTCACCTGTAAAAACTTTGGATTAGGTCTTTCTGTGTCTTCAGATGCCCAAATTTGTTTGTTTATATGGGAAGAACTTCTTTTCCATTGATTGACTATTTCTTGACTTCAAATCTTGTGAATGATTAGTTTTTGGAAATCGAAAAATCTTCTTGATCATTTTTTCTCAATTTTTACCTCTTGACCTTTTCTTAACAAGGGTATAATCTTTGATTCTGAAATCCGAGTGATTGTTTGGTTGAGAGCCTTTGATTGGATTAAAAGTTGGGATTAATTGTCCTTTTTGATTGCTTACTACTTGGAAAATTGTTGTCCATGTGCATTTGAAGAGACTGGTCTTTTCAGTTTGTTATTTTTATCTTCATTGAAAGATTGATTTGGGTGTTTGTTGAGTATTTCATTTTCATTGGTTGCTTACTTTTTCTTAGTTCCATCCCTATTGCTTGGTTTCTAATAAAAAAATAAATATTTTTTTTTTCTTTTTTTTTTTTTTAAGCAATCATTTATTCAAAAAATATTGGCATTCAAATATTGAAAGAGAACGAATAGGGAATTTGCATTGTTCATGATTGTTTGATATTACATTTGAAGAAAGATCATACATCATAGTTTGCATTGTTCCAGAAAATTCCTCTTTCCCTCCTGTAGATAGAATTCATCGAACGAAAATTTTTGTCATTCATCCCTATTTACGCATTGTTGGGTCAGAGTCTTACACAACATTGGTTTCATTTCCGTCTCCTTTTTGTGTAACAACAACCTTTAATAATAATCCGCAACTTTAAAATTCAACTGGCAACTTTTCTAGGTCTCTTTTGCACCAACATTAGCTAGGCTAGACCTTTGGAATAGGCAGTGAGACACACTCTCCAAAGTGAAAAACACACATAGTATCTTGTGATAAGGAGTGTCAAATTCCATTTGCAGCATTTTTTCCTGGGAAGCCCTTCTCACACAAGGGTCAAACCTGAGGTCGCATTGAGATTGACAGAGTTACTCACCCTGCTTTGTTGATCTCGGTGTAGAGATTGCATGTATTACGAGGGTCACTTGAAGGTATACCCACAATGATGAGTGGAAGCCTCTCAAGTTGATTTCGGGCTAGATACCTTGCCCTTGCGTGTGGATCGGACTATCGATTGTTTCCCCAAGCATCATTGTTGTTTGTGGTAACCTTAGTAGCCTATCTTCTTAGGGTCTTACACAAGGTGAATGTGAAGAGGTAAGTCTTCACGGTACCTGGAATCGACATTGGCCAAACTCACTCAGGCTCCTTGGAGGGTATACCCACGATTATGTGTGGGAGCTTGCACCAGGGTGTAAGTCCGTTAAGCAGGTCGTCAACGTAACTTTTCCACCCTCGCCCAGCCCCTTATTGTCTCATCGTCGCGACATTGGATTTCATCACCAACTAGTGACTTCGGAATTGGAAGGTCTTGTTTTTCTGGTTTTGATTCCTAGATTTTACTAGTGCGTGTTGTTTGTTTACCCAAGTTGGCCATAGAATTTATTTCGTAAGATTTTAACTCAATCACAATTGAACCTCCATGTCATTCACGTAGAATGCAAGGCCTACCCCCAGAAGATCTAGAAAGTTCTCAACCCTTTCATACCAACTCACTAGAGGGCTCTCCTCAACAGAGTGAATTCCAAAACGTTACGACTCCACAAGTGGAAATAACTAACTCTTTAGAACGATTCTGAATTACCAATTCTCAAGAGGACTTCCGAATTCCTCCCGACTCTGTGAGACGTATTGTTCGAGTGAATTATTCTGGAGAAATAGTTGTTGAGTCTTCTGGATTACCAACCGGACCTTTCACAGGACCTAAGGGTCAAGATCCTTTTTGGACAACTGGCATTTTTAGACGGGATCTCTTTGGCTCAGGAGGAGGCGTTGATATCACTGTTACACTTGAGCTGCCTGACACATCCAATCCAGATGCAATACCTTTTAATACTACCTATTATTTTCCTGGTTCAGACGCTCCGCCAGTCGACCAGATCTTGACTATCCCCCTACAAATGGTCCATTACACAATGGTCCCAGATACTACGCGTCCTCACACCGGGATTACGGTGGCTAGCCAATCTCCCATTGGCATGCCGCTTTTGCCTAAATTCACCCCAACACTTCCCCCCGAATATCATGCGTTGAATTCTTTTATTCCCGCTCCTACACAAATCCCATCCGGGACTCCTGGCATTTCCACTCCTTCTGGGAACCATCTCGTTCCTGGTTTCATTCTGACACTTCCTCGACCCCCTTTCAGAGGACCTCTTCCATCCTCTATCAGAGGCACCGACCCTAGTGGCACCATCCCGTCTTTCACACCTAATTACCAGATTCATGTCGATGGACAATTTCACCAAGGAGGCCAAACCCAATCCCCTTTTACAGGACAAATCTCAATTGGGATGCCACCCCTGATTCGATGGAAACCCCCACCTACCCCACCCTATGGAAAAAACATACCTCCATCCTTGGCCCAATATTGGAACTATCTTATCCAAAATAATCCTCACTCGACTGGGGGGCAACAGCCTCGATCTAGCTCCTTCATACCCCCTAGTACAGGCCAACCATATCCAGGTATGTCCAATCCTATTTGGGGCTCAAAACACTCAACCCCACACCCCTGTTCAAGGGAACAACCCCAACCAATACAACCCTATAAATTACTTGCCTCCACACCAACAACTGAATCTGCCCGGATCTTCACATTATATGCAAACTGCTTATGGTCCCACTGGTATACCTACAGGGCTCCCTCCCCAAAGTCACCAGTACCCACACGTGAATAGATAGTTACCCTTCTTAGCCACCCTAGACCTCCCTGATCTATCGAGAATTTTAAATGATTTGATCCGTCACTCTACTCAATGGCCCACGATACCAGCCAAACTACCATTCGACATCCCTAAATTCAATGGTAAACCAAGAGAGGACCCGAACAATCATGTAATGACTTTTCACCTTTGGTGTTCATCCAACTCTTTGATGAATGACTCTATTCGTTTACGCCTTTTTTAGCGAACTCTCGCCACGAAGTGGTATATAGAATTACCACGAGGCTTCTTCACCAACTTCAACACCCTTGCTATGGATTTCCTCACGCACTACCAGTTACCGTTCTGCTATGAAAAGGGAACCTAAATTTTGAGTTCTTTCAAACAAACCAAAGCCACTCATATATCTTATCACATTCATGAGTGGTGATGGAGACGACGTCTCATCAAACTTGAACTTCCCGATCAGTTGTTGGTAGAGTGGTTCATAAAATTATTTGTGAATGACATCGCTCGTGACATCGCCATGGGTGGAGTTGTCACAGAAGAAAAGGTGATCAGTCGTGCTCAATACCTCGACCTCGTTTACTCACAAACAGGTACTCTTTACGAATTACGCCCTGACGCACCTCATCCTTCTACTTCTACTACTTCAACTACTCATGTTGCTTCTCATGCAGTTGACAGTGTGATTGGCACTTTCCATGCCCAACCCAATTCCATCCAAGCCTCTAGCAACAACCCCAAATATGTTGCTTCTAATGTTCAAAATGCTCAGTCTCCTACCCCTCCCACCAGAAAAACTTCTGAGGTGAACTCTGTTCAATCTACCCCCGCCGGAAAAAATAAATCCAAAAAAGGGAAGGGTAAGAACAAGGAGGATAAAAATAATCCACAATCTGAGAAGACCAAAAAACAACCTGTTGACGATAAGGATAAGTGCAAACTCTGATACCCTTGTCTTATCTGTGGTGATGACCACTACACTTAGGATTGTCCAAGATGAGCTAAGGTTACTAAGTTCCTTCAAGGGACCCTGAAACTGCCTACTCCGGTCATGTTGTTACAATCCTTCCCTTCTCAACAATATACCCAATTGGTCATTCATGACCAACCTTCCCCCTCCACTACATCCTATGTCTTAATGTGTACAGGTGATTCAAAGAAGAATGACATCACACTTACCACTCGAGCCAAATATTATTCTTCCTCTAAAGAGAAGGTTGATGAAATACCTCCTTTGTTGGTCCAACCATATCCCACGACTCCACCTACCAACGATCCTCTTCATCTCAAATGACCGAGCCTAGATATAGTTCTTCACCCTCCCCCAAAGGGTGTTGTCCAAAAATCTGCTTTCAATCCTCATGCACGTGCTGCCCAGAACTACAGTATTGTCAAAGATCTGGCCCAAGCACCGTCCACGATGTCAACCCTCAAAGTTCTTCAGAGTTGTCCTATACAATGGAAGGCACTGTTGAAATCTATTGGTGGAAACGACCCTACCGATAGAAATTTAATAATTTTTTATTTGGAAGATCACATTCCAAAGTTACCCCCCCANGTCTATTACCTATTGGAAATCCATCGGCTCTCCTCCTTTAACCGAATCCCACAACACGCTCAAAGCCTTTAATGGCTCTGGATTTAAGCCTTATGGTGTCCTCCCTTCATTGCCTATTATGTTAGAAGGAAAAACGCTCAACGTTAAAGTTGAAGTCTTTGACACTCCTCTCGATTACAACCTTTTACTTGGTCGTAGTTGGATCAACTCCATGCACGCAGTTGTGTCCACTCTTTTCCGTTTCATACATTTCCCACATCAAGGAAAAGTCATTACAGTGGACCAATTGGCCTTCTTCAACTCTGATACATGTACCGGAAACGTCCCTTTCATTGCAAAAACCCCCCCTGGATATGAGAACGTCGGTGTGGGTCTTCTTAAAGATTTTTCTTTGATGGGTACTTTCCCCATTCCACCACCCGATGTTCCACATCCATTGGTCGCCTCAATCAACATGATCTCCACCTCTGTTCGTGAAACCCCTGTGTCTTATGACCCGTGGATAGTACCCAAACCTGGTGATCATCTTCTTTATGGTCACCAAATGCCTTTGAGCCCGATCGAGTCTGCTTATCAAGCCATTCAATTGGCCACCCCTTCTACCTCCTCTCTTGGTGAGTTATCTTCAGATCCATTCCACTTCATTTTTCCTACCGACGAGATGATTATGTCTGCTATGTCCATTGAAGATACTCCTTGGGACGATGGACATCATCGTTCCATTCTCTTCCTGGAACAACACGCCATTGAGAGTTACCAATGGATCTCGACTCCATCGACGATTGTGGGCATTTCTACAGTTCCTGAGTCTACACACGATCTGTTCTACAAAGGGAACTTAAGTAATATCTCACCCACCGTCCCCCTCGACATATCCATTAAACCTGGAGTTGTCAAAAATGTGCACATCGGAGCGTCGTGTTCCAATGACAAAATTGTCACCTATAAATCTCTTTTTCAAGAATTTTGTGACGTATTCGCCTGGAGCTATGAAGAAATGCCAAGTATTGACCCTGACATTGTTGTTCACGATATTAAGACATACCCGGGTGCTAAACTCATCCAGTAATGACTTCGTCTGGTCCACCCACGTAAAGCGACTGCTATCAATCTTGAAGTTGAGAAACTTCTTAAAGATGGATTTATTTACCCTGTGTCTCTAACTGACTGGGTTTCCAATCTTGTTTCGGTTCACGAAAAACAAGGTACGATCCGTGTGTGCATCGATTATAGGGATACTAACAAAGCTTGTCCTAAAGACAGCTTTCCCACCCCCTTCGTTGACCAAGTCATCGACGATTGCACCGGGAGAGAAATCTTCTCTTTGATGGATGGTTTCTCCGAATATAATTAAATCAATATCGTACCCGTCGACCAACAGAAGACCGCTTTTATTTGTCCTTGGGGCACTTTCGCCTACCAGAAACTACCCTTTGGTTTAAAGAATGTTGGCACGACTTTTCAATGTGGTATGTCTTATGCCTTTCATGATATAAAGAACATTGTCCAACCATATCTCGATGACCTACCGACTCATTCCATGCACTGTGTCGATCATCCCACACACCTTCGATCCATTTTCCTCTGATGTCGGTTCTACCGTATACGCTTAAACCTGCACAAATGTGTTTTTTGCATAGAATCCGGCCGACTTTTGGGCTTTATTGTTTCACGTCAAGGGATTAGGGTAGATCCTTTGAAGGTTGAGGCGATTCTCAATCTTCCTCTTGCTTCCTCACTTCGCCAACTACAAAGTTTGCAAGGGAAGGAAAACTTTCTCCGTCGTTTCATCCCGAACTATGCTGAGCTAACTCTTGGATTTACTCGACTACTCAAGAAAGGTTCTGAGTTTGTATGGGATACCACTTCTAACAAATCTTTCGAAGCTTTGAAATTGTCTTTAACTCGTACCCCACTACTCTTCCCACCTGATTACAGTCGGGATTATTTCCTTTATCTCGCAGCCTCGGACTATACCATCGCTATGGTTCTTGTTCAGGAGGATGATTCTCATGATGAACATGTCATTTATTATTTGAGTTTGAGTCTCACAACTACCAAAACTAAGTATTTACATGTTGAAAAAATGTCCTTGGTCGTTGTCCAAGTTGTTCAACGTTTCTGGCACTATATCCTTTTACGCAAGACTACTGTGATTTCCAATTGCAACCCTATGCAACACATTCTTACACGCCAATTGCTAGGGGGAAAATGCTCCAAATGGATCGTAATACTCCAGGATTTTGACTTAGAATTCAAACGCGCTAAGTCCAAGAAATCCTTAGTGTTTTCCAATTTGATATGCGACCTTCCCTATTCTGAGACGTAAAATGTAGCAGAGGATTCCTTACCCGATGAATCCCTTTTTCTGATCAATTCCGATGAACTTTGGTATGGGGTTATCATCATATATCTCTAGGCTCAGATTTTCCAGCCCGATTTTTCTAGCACTAACCTTCGTCGAATACGCTACCAATCCCGTCAGTATATTATCCTCGGTGATACTCTTTATCGTCGTGGGATTGACTCTATTTTTCGACGTTGCCTCACGTTTGACGAAGCCGAGAAAGCCCTAAATGACTGCCATTTTGGAGCATGTGGTGGTCACATGTCTGGGTATGCTACTTCCCAGAAGATCTTACGAGTAGGGTATTTTTGGCCTTCTTTATTCAACGATTGCATAATAGCTGTCCAAAAATGCCACGCTTGCCAAACCTACAACAAAAAAATACAATCACACCCTACTCCTCTACACCCTGTCGTCTCTGTTGGTCCTTTTGAAATGGGGTATCGATTTCATGACATGTCACCCTCACTCGGCCGGGGGGCATGGATACATTATTGTAGTTGTAGATTATTTTACAAAATGTGTCGAGGCGATGCCAACATTTGACAATACCGAAAATACCGCAGCATTATTCATATTCAATCACATCATTGCTTGGTTTGGTGTTCCTCAGATATCGTTACTAATCATGGTAGCCACTTTAGAAACTTCATGATGTATGAACTCACCGAAAATTTGGGTCTTCGCCATGAAAACTCAACACCCTATTACCCACAAGACAACAGCCAATTTGAAGCAATAAACAAAGTTCTCATTACCATGCTTCGACGAATGATAGGGATTCACAAAACAAGTTGGGACACGATGTTGTTTTCAGCATTGTGGGCTTACCGGACATCCATTAAGTCAGCTACCGAGTTTACACCTTTCCAATTATTTTATGGTCTAGAAGCCATCTTGTCGATTGAATGTGAGATACCTTCTCTAAAAATAGCCATCGAACTTCTCCCAAACACTTCTTCCGAAGAAGAGCGTCTGTTGTATCTCATGCAACTAGACGAAACCCGTCACGATGCCACCCTAGTTATAGAAGCCCAGAAGAAATGTGTCAAAGCCCAATACGAAAAACATGTCAAGCCACACATTTTCTCCGAAGGTGATCTGGTTCTCCTTTACGAACAAGATCGGGATATGCTAGGAGCCAAAAAATTTGAAGCTATGTGGCAAGGTCCTTATATCGTCAGACAAGTGTTGGAGAAAGGAGCTTACGAGTTGGTGGACTACGACGGTATCCCTTTGAGTGAACCTAGAAATGGGTTGTACTTAAAGAAGTACTATGCTTAAGATCACCTATGCATGAGTGCTTGTATTTTATTGTATCATACTTTTTGTGTGTTACTTTAGTATGCTTTTTCGTTATTTGGTCTCTGCCCTCGACCGCTTATCTTGCATTGTTCTTGGTTTCCATATGTTGGAGTCTTCGCTACCCCACATTGGCTTCGCCGATGGCGCTAGTCGTAGTACTCAGAACCTTGCTTCTGTTGCATGGGCAATTTATGCACCTACAAACGAACTTATCAGTCTACGAGGTGTGTGCCTTGGCCATGCGACCAATAATATCGCAGAATATAGCGTCGTCATCGATTCGCAGCTAGTAGTACTACAGTTAAGTAATGTTTATGTTATCTAAAGTCCTAATTTATTACGGGTATATTTAAGAATTCACCTCTTGGAACGTTATTTTGATTATATCGAATATCAACACATTCCTAGATGTCTAAATACATTGACTGATGCCTTAGCTAATTATGTGTTAGACATACATTTGGGACATTTAGGAACCAATCACACATCACATGTATTATACAACACAAAATAAGCCGGTAGAAGCCGTATATATGTATATAACGATCAAAAGTTTTTACAAAAATTTATGTCCAAAGATCAAAATCTCAAAATATGAAGCCAATAGCTTCCACAAAATAGCATCATGGATGACGCTCACGATAACATACAATTTCTCAGGCTACCCTATGGAGAAGTCGACTGAGAGACTCGGAAACGCCCACAGTATGGCGTTGATAACGTCTCGAGATCTCCCCAATAGCAATGTTCGAGACATCCGCAGTCAACCCCTCTAAGTTTTGTTTCATTGCCTCATAGTCCTCGACATCCCATCTTGCCACTAGAGCCACTTCTCCTCGCCTCTGAATGGGAGACATTCTTGGAGGTCGATACGGCCCCACATATGTGTCATCAAAAGAAATTTTTTGATTAGTCCTTGGATAAGCATAAAAACATTTTATATAATAAAATTTGCAAAAACATTTAAAAAGAACAAAATGTGTACTTCTCACCCAAGTCACCCCACAGAGCATCCTCAGGCAGGACCAAATCCGAATATCCTCAGAAATCTAAACTGGCATATGCGTAGTCATCGATCATCAGCATCTGGGGCCTCAACCAATCAAAAAATGAATCATTATACTTGATTATAGGCCCTGCTACCTGCCAAGCCATGAGGTTACACCACCTCAGCATCCTCAGATCCTATGGGGCTAGTAAACCCCAATCTACCTATAGTCGCAGCAGTGGGACCCTCTCGAGGAAGAATGACACCAAAAGTGACCCGTACCCAAACTTCTTCACGTCACCCCTTCTTCACTTTGTCAGTTTCCTCTTCATACTACAGAGAACCGCATCCAACAAGTTGAAAACCCGAGGCTCTGTGCACTCTATTGCATATTGGAAATATTTCTGGAGAGCCATGTGCAGAGCAGCGCTCCCGGCCATGCATGCAATGGTAAACAAGATAGTCCGCAACCTCAGATTTTGGACACCCCAGATGGCGACCTTACCCTTGCTTCTCTTTGCCTCGGGAACACAACATCGGAGAACATACTCGTTCATAGGAAGTCTGTCACCTCTACCTCCGGTCAGAGTAGCATGGTATCCACGTCATGACAACCCCATCAGAAAATAGATATCCTCGATATCTAGTGTCAGTGTGTGGACCTCTATGTGAAATAACTGTTGATCCACATCCCACATGTGGACCAGGTACTCTAACAATCTGAGTTGGTCTCTCATGCCTGGGATCCTAAAAAAAATTAAGATCCCACATTCCTGGAGGGCAGCGATTGTACCCGGATCATTCTCGACAATGGCATCATCCTCCTCGTGTTCTCTTTCCCTCCATTCCAACATCGTGATGGTCAACACATACAATGGAGCCATGAGAAGGAAGTCAACAACTTGTTTCAACCTCTTGCATAATTTTTTATTGGGTGCAAATTTGCATAAAAATCTATCTTTCGGCCCTTGCAGGTGAAGCTTACATACAGTGTGAGATTCTCGCAGGTGCTCTAAAGCTCACCTGTGAGAATCCTAGGTTCTCGCAGGCCCCGAATGGTTCACCTACGAGAATGCCTGAGTGCATTCACCGGCCCTAAAATGGACTCAAATACTTAAAATTACCCATAAAAATCAATTTTAATATGTGAAAAAGTTGGAAAATCAGGAGATTACCTCGTTGGCTGAAACCGTTTTTCGAATGATCGCTTGTACCTCCCGCAATCTGTTGGTTGTGGAGCCTGATTATCTTCCTGATTTATAGGTCTTTTACTTTCATCCGTGTTTATACCCCATGAAGTATTTACACCCCAGAAGTATGTACACTCTTCCACAC
>SNQJ01S0161714.1:4319-16929 GCA_010110895.2 Picea sitchensis
TGGGTCTCAATAATAACTGCTGGGGCCGACTTCTTATTCTGCCTATTACAATTGTCTGTTGACCAATCCACAAAAGGGGATTTGGTCCTAATACAATTACCGACATGATTAATCCACAATGGGGATTAATATTATAAATAATATATCAATAATAATAAGAATACACTTTGCAGTTACATTATTTCAACAAACATACTATATAATCTTGTCTACATGAAGGTTCTCTTGGTATTTTTTAAATATTACAACCTACTGATATATATGGAAAAACAATGGGACCACAGATAAGTGAGAGATGGCCATGCTTGTATTTTTCCACATCAAGAATGGTGATAAATGCCAAATTTTTGCATATGAGGTTTGGTGACAACTCTCCATGCCATATATATTTATGAAAACACTTATATATTTTGAAACTTTTGAAGAAAAGGTAGGCCAAAACAATCTTTAGTGCCCAAAATATACTTAGAAAGATGTTGAAATCAATGAAGGATCCTATTGATACTCGTCTAACATTGATATGTCTACTTTATTCCATTCCCTTGTGGTAACTGTGACATTGCATAGAGTGGCCACTCTATTCATGTTAGAGTTAAGGAAAATGGTGCTAACATTCAACATAATTGCTTTTTTAGAGGTTGACTTTGGTTGAATATTCATAGAAAACAAAGCATCAACTTTGCTTAGAGGACATCAAGGCCATTGTAAAAATTGATCATTATTTCAAAGTCGTCATTGTTGGAATAGTAGGTTATGTAGATTCATCACAACTCTGGGTCTTTTGGAGATAGTCAACTAATAATCAACAATCGATTGAGAGGTATACTAAGAGACCAACTAGATGGTTTGCTAAGCTTTCAACTGGTTAGAAAGTTAGTATAGGACAATTGACTAGTTTCTAAAATAAGGTATAAATTAAGGAGTTTGCTATGCACCCTAACCAATCTATGTGGAGCTTGTCTTCCTCACTTCAAGGTAGTTGGTAACATATTGATGCTATATAATATGACCCTATGGGTTGATATATGATATGGTGAATGTGAGTGAAATCTATTATGATGAACAATTGTGCTTAAGTAATGTATTGGTGTATTGAGACACTACCTCTCTAGACTTTTGGAATACTAGCTCTTTGATCCACCTAATTCTACGATTCTCCAACATGGTATCAGAGCAAATAGTTTGAGATCTAACATGTTGTCGACATCTTCCTTCATTACCAGAGAATGGTTTGACTAAGTAACAAATCTTGCTTGACTTGTTTCTGGCGCTATTGTGAAAGGGCTTGGTTTATCTGTCTTTCCTTATGGAGGGGCCAACTTCCTCTCATGGGCCCTCTTTTTGCTACACCTACCTTTCTTTAGGTATATAGGCCATAAAGTGCTACCCCATAAAATAGAGAATCCCTGAAGGGAATATGGTAGTGATTTCCTTGAAAGGTAGGTTTGTTGAAATATTGTAACTGCAAAAAGTATTCTATTTATTATTGATGTATTATTCATTAGATCAATCCCATTTTGTGGATTGATCATGTCGGACATTGTAAATGACCAAATCACATTTTGCGGATTGGTCAAACCCTAATTGTAATAGGCTAAATGAGAATTCGCCCCCCATAATATATTAAAGTGGTTATAACCACCCAGAATGAGAAGTCGGCCCTGCCAGTGAAAAGACACCTTAGTTCACACATGCCAGATTGTATAAATAAGAGAGGCCAACACCTCATTTGTTCACTCACTCACTTATTCATCAGAGTGCAAGTTTGGAGTTGCAGTCGAAGAAGAAAGAAGAGAGAGAGAGGTGCATACCTGGGAGAGGACTTTCTATATTGTTTGGTTTATTCTCTTGGCATTGTATTGGCTATCTATATTAAGGAAGTTTTTGTTGGGTTTTCTCCCCCATGAGGGTTTCCTAGGATAAATGATGTGTCCCTTGTGGTTGTGTATTTCTCAATGATCCTATCTATGCTATGGTTATCTAATGAATTGAAAAGAAACCTAATAATATATTAAACCTTAACATGGTAACAGAGCTAAGCTGAAGAGAGCATCTTTCACAAGAACAAGAAAAATGTCATTGTTTCCGTACATGAAAATTAGGGATTTTTATTAAAGAAGGTTTTCAGCCTCAAAGTCATCTAGAAAAGTTCCCTAGCCCAAGGGACACCTTTTCAATGGGTAGATCTCCTAGAAAGTGAAACCCTAGTTTTCTAAAAGTACCAGAAAACCAGAAGTACCAGAGTACCAAAAGTACCAGAAAACCATAAGTACCAGAAAACCAGAAGCACCAGTCCAGAAATCCACTGGTCAAGTTTGAGGCTGTAAAATTTGGATTTTCAGAAATTTGACTGCACCAACTTACTTACCTCGGCTCAATGCATCTATCCCCTGGATCAGAATTTCAAAATTTTAAGTTTGAAAAATTAGGGTTTCCTCATAAAACCCTAAGTTGCAGTTGCAGTCTCAGAACCAGTTGCAGTATCAATTGCAGTTGCAGTACTAGTTGAAGTATCAGTCGTAGTACCAATTGTAGTCACCCTTAAAGTTGTTTTAAGAGTTTTTGATCATTGTCGCTGCTACCAGATGGTGCCACTACCTGCAAATGCTATCTAAGGTATGTACCCACATATGTTTAGATTGTTAAGCTTTAAAGGGTATTTGCACGAGAAGGGATCTCTTGCCATAGATACAGAAGGATTTCAAGATCCAACACATTCAGAGGAATAATGCAACCCAAGTTTTATTATTTTGATATGCATCTATTTGTTATGACATTATTTTGATCTAGATTGCATGTTGAAGCTATGACCATAATACTAACCTTTGGTCAAAATTAAAGTCAAGGTATTAGATGGATTAAAGTTGAGATCATAGAGTTTATTCTCTAACCCAACCTTCTGTCAAGATAACATATTGTCCTAGTATAGAAGACAGGTTGAAGAAATCACTTGTCATCTTGAGTGAAGGAGACTTGGAAGAAAATCAACACACTCATTCTTGAGAACAAAACTCCAAGTTCCAGGTTTGATTGATTAAGTTGATAAGATTCAAAACATGCAAGTGTCAAGAAAACACTAAAGTTGAGGTAGTAGTCTTTGAAGAGTATTATACTTGGTAGCATGTGGGCATATTGAGATAAATTCTTAATGTAATAGATACAACTAACATCTCCTCTAGTAGAAACTTGTGTTGATTCGAGGTTACCATGGAGAAATGTTAGATCAAAACACTAGAAGAGTGTTGACTTCATTTCGTATTGTATTTCTTACTTTTGATCTTTGCTTCAGACAGGTCACAAGTGATAGCTCTAAAGGAGATACTGTGATGCTTATTCATGTCTTTGTTTTATCTACTATTATCAAAAGAGTATTATTCTTGCTTGTTGTTTTGTTGACCTTGTTTCAAGTCATGGGTGATAACCCTGAGGAAGCTATAGTGAAGGTTGCAGAAGGCAACATATTAGATGAGATATGAAGCTGACTATGTACATGACCATATACACTCATGTACCAAAGAAGATGAAGAAGAAGATATCTTTTGAGATTCAGAGTATCTCATATGAAGACTGATTGTAAGGAGAAGAAGGCTCCAAAGATGAACGAACTTTAGTACAAGAACTCACAGTAGAATTGTTCAAATAAGAAGAAGCCACTTTGACCGGAAGCAGAACTCGTTTGAAGCCTGACCCAACTTTTCATATTTAGACTTGGTATTCAACACCAAGTATACCCTGCAAGAGATGATAAAGTCCTTGTAGACAAACAAAAAATCAAGAGTAAGATTGATCTCAGAAAGGATCAGATGAAGAGACATCTCCCAGGACTGGGAGATAGATGCCATGAGAAGACTAGATCGTAGCTTCAGAAACTTCCATGATATATAGAATCTTCTGGGAAGATTCCCTTGTTTCAGTAACAGAGAAGAAAGCCAGTCAAGAAAGACTAGGATATGGATTCTTCTGTGAGACTAGAAGAGAAGTCAGTATTGACTTCCAAGATTGATCTATACAGATCAAGCATGTTGTAGATGTACAAATCCTGATGTGTGTCCAGAGGATTCTCCCAGCAAAAGGGATAAGACTATGACGATACACTTACTCCAGTAATTGAAGAAATAGTTCCAATATTTATGAAGACAACTAGAACAACCCTGATTCATACATAGTATGAGATGCAAGGGGATAAATCCCCATATTTTAAATTGAGTGGCAGTTGGTGCATTACATTAGTTGGTTCATGGAGACATGACTATGATAAAAGATAGTGTTACCTCCATGAAAGAATAAGAGATGTCTTCCATATCAGTTATTGAGCCACTCTCAGTTTTGGATGAAGTTGTTGTTGTGATAGAATGAGAGGAGTTAATATCATATTTTAGCAGCCATAGTGAGGATGAAGTAGTCATTCTTAGCCGCAGATCAACTACAGGTGCAGATTCCCAGTTCTAGAAGGAACAGTTGCAGAAAGAGGAGAGGACATACTCCCAGACAGTGAGACAGATAGTGCTTTGCAGAGAGCACATAGAGCTAGCACATGTTTGTGCAGATTGAGTTGCAGTTGAGCAAGTGTACCAGATTGGTACAATGTAACGTGAAAATTTGGTTTGAGGATTGAAAATAGAAAGAATTAGGTCTGCAGGTTGAAGGAATCTCTGTACGTATTGAATCAAGCTCCTAGAGCTTGATTTATAGTTTCCTAAAGAGCTTGGGAGTTACCAAAGAGTAAATTTGATTCTAACCTTTATATCAAGGTTATGAATGATGAGCCAATGATGTTACTACTATATGTAGGTGATGTATTCTTGTCAAGATAAATAAAATATCATCACAGATTGCAGAGGAAGCTCGCTACAGAGTTTGACGAAAGATATAAATGCATTATCTCTTAGGTCTTGAACTTTGGCAGAGCACAGAGAAGATATTCCCTAACCAAGGGAAGTATGCAGTTAAAATAAGAGGTTTGACATGTTGAGATGTAAATCCATGAACACACCGATGGAAATGAAGTTGAAGCTCCTAGTAGATACCTCGTCAAAATTGATTGATGCTACTCTGTACAGACAAATTATTGGTTCAGTGATGTATCTGACAAATACCAGGCTAGATATATGTTTTTCCTTGAGTCAGAATCTGGTAGAACCCATATGTGTTCACATTGTTGCTGGAAAACATATGATGAGATACCTTAAGGGTACGTTGGATTTTGGTCTCTATTATACTAGAGGTCATGACTTCAGATTGAGTGGTTACATCGATTTAGATTGAGCTGGAAGTGTTTCTGATAGAGAGAGCACTTCAAGATGTTGTTTCAGTTTGAGGTCAGCCATGACTTCATGGCACAGTAGGAAGAAATTCAACATTGCCATGAACATGGCAGAAGTGGAATACAGTGTTGCATGTTCCACCAGTTGTGAAGTTGCATGGCTTCGGAAGTTGTTGACATATCTATTTGATTTGGATATGGAAGCCACCATGATCCTATGTGATAACCAGAGTTGTATAAATATGATGGAGAACCTTGTGTTCCATGATGAGTCGAAGCACATAGAGATCCGATATCTATTCATTTGTGATATGTTGCATATAGGAGCTATAAATCTCCAGTATGTTAGCACATATGAACATGTTGTTGATGTGTTTACCAAACCTCTATCTCGTGTAAAGTTTGAGCACTTTCAAGACAAGATTGGTATAGTCCGAAAGGACCTCCCTCAAAAGGGGGAGTATTGTTGATGATACTATGGTATCCTGATCAGTAGTTGTAGCTCTGTTAGGATTCTTATAATCCTAGGGAATCTTATGATTCCTGGGAAGATCCCAAAGGTCCGATAAGGACGGTCTATTAGAGTACCAAGTGGTATCTCCATTAGGATTTTATATCCTAGGGAATCTTATGATTCCTGGGCAGCTCCTTAGGGACTGTCAGAGTACCAAAAAATGTTGATGTGCCAGCTTAATTGTTGTGTTGATGTGCCAACTTAATTGTTGTGATGATGTGCCAGCCTAGTGCTTTGATGCCAGCTTAATTGTTGTGATGATGTGCCAGCCTAGTGCTCTGATGCCAACTTAATTGTTGTGATGATGTTACAACCTCGTGCTGTGATGATATGCCAGCTTAATTGCTGTGATGATGTGCTAGCCTAGTGCCATGATGCCAACTTAATTGATGTGATGATTTGCAAGCCTAGTGTTGTGATTCTATCTTAATTGTTGTGATGATGTTCCAACCTCGTTCTGTGATGATGTGCCAGCTTAATTGCTGTGATGCTAGCCTTGTGTTGATGACATGCCAACCTCATGCCGTGATGATGTGCCAACCTCGTGCTGTGATGATGTGCCAGCCTCGTGCTGTGATGATGTGTTGCAAACTTCGTGCTGTGATGCCAGACTTGTGTTGAAGACTCTTAGCCTAGTGATGATGTTGATGATGCTCCAAAATTCGTGTTGTGATGCCAACCTCGAGCTGAAGACTCTCAGCCTAGTGCTGATGTTGATGATGCTCCAACCTTTGTGCTGTGATATTGTTGTTTTTTATGTTGTATCATCTTTGTGTTGTTATTGATGATGATGATGTATTAGTGTTACACTAATCCATGTTGATGCAATTGATGATGATGATGCCACTTCAGCTTCTTGTTGAAGTTGTTGATGATGATGATGCCACTTCATCTTCTTGCTGAAGTTGATGATGATGATGCCACTTTAGCTTCTTGCTAAAGATGATTATGATGACGCCACTTCATCTTCTTGCTGAAGATGATGATGATGATTCCACTTCAGCTACTTGTTGAAGATGATTATGATGATGCTTATGTTATTTCATATTTCATTCCAAAGATGATAATGTTACTTTAGCCTCACACTGAAGATGATGCTGATGTTACCTTAGCCTCATGTTGATGAGGATGATGATTCCATTCCATCTCCCTACTGTGAATGATGATATTGATGATGAGAAAAACTTCCGATGATTTATAGATATGCCAGTTAGTGTTCCAAGATGTTGTTGATGATGCTGCCCTCTCTCTCGCCTGATGTTGTTGTAGAATACCCTTCTTGTTAAGGGGGAGTGTTGAAATATTGTAACTGCAAAGAGTATTCTATTTATTATTGATGTATTATTCATTATATCAATCCCCTTTTGTGGATTGATCATGTCGAACATTGTAAATGACCAAATCCCCTTTTGCGGACTGGTCAAACCCTAATTGTAATAGGCTAAATGAGAAGTCGGCCCTGCCAGTGAAAAGACACCTCATTTCACACCTGCTAGATTGTATAAATAAGAGAGGCCAACGCCTCATTTGTTCAGTCACTCACTTGTTCATCAGAGTGCAAGTTTGGAGCTGCGTTTGGAGAAGAAGAGAGAGAGAGAGAGAGAGAGAGAGAGAGAGAGAGAGAGAGAGAGGTGCTTACTTGGGAGAGGACTTTCTTTATTGTTTGGTTTATTCTCTTGGCATTGTATTGGCTATCTATATTAAGGAAGTTTTTGTTGGGTTTTCTCCCCCGTGAGGGTTTCCCAGGATAAATGATGTGTCTCATGTGATTGTGTATTTCTCAGTGATCCTATCTATGCTATGGTTATCTAGTGAATTGAAAAGAAACCTAATAATAGCTTAAACCTTAACAAGGTTACTCTAAATCCCTAAGGTGGATTTTAATATGAATCACTCACAACATATCAAGGTGACTAAATCCTGAGAAAATATAGAATATCCAAGGATTTCTGATTAAGATATTGTATCCTTTGTTACCCTCCCTTATGCTTCCTAAAGGAGTATTGATTTTGCTTTCCTTTGTGAATCCGTAGGGAAGTGGGGGGTCCTTCGTGAAAGTGATACTAGTGCTTCCTCCCTCCTTTTGTCACTGATAGCCCCCAAACTGCATTGGTTGGATCTGAGGGGGTGGAAAATCCCTAAGAGAGTGGATGTAAATGTGATGGGCTTCCCTAAGAGAGTGGATGTAAATGTAATGGGTTTCCCTAAGAGAGTGCTTCTAAGGTATCCCTTGACTACTATACATATTTGGTCAAGAGTGGCAAGGAGTGGTAAGGAGGGAGTGGTATTCTTTAGTAAATGGTGGTAGTAGTTAGCAAGGGTAAGTGGTAAGGAGAGTAAGAAATATAGTGGTAAAAATAGTAAGAGGTAGTTAATAGGCATAGCTGGTAATAAACAAAAATAATGTCTTGATAACCACTTCAACGTCAATCAAGCCAACTACAAATTCAATTACTTAATTGGAAAGCCAATGAGGAGAGGAGCTTGTAGGAAGGCCTCTTATCTACCTCAAGGGCCAAGTAAAAAAAGCATTGAGCTAAAGACAGATATGAAAAGGGATTGATTATCTCTATTGGAGAGGGCAATGGGTAGACAAATCCCAATAAAAATATATCTAGTAAATTGTAGATATAATAATAAATAACAAGAGAAAGAAATAGAGAAAGAGAGACAACAAGTGGAACCATTAATGATCCATTCATTACAAAGAGTAGTGATTCCATGAGCACAAGAAAGCTAGCCCTTTCTTGCCCATTATCTGATTCACTCCTTTGTTTCCTTCTTTCTCCAACACTTTCTTTGGAAAACCTTACCCCAAATTTTAAGGCCATTGTTTATGGATCATCATGATGAAGGAAGTATAACCATTCCTTGAAAGAAAGATATTCATTTCCCAAAAGATATGTAACCCAAACTACTAGATAGGGCCGAGAGACTTCACTCAAGACCAAAAATCACCCATTACCTCTTTGTTGGCTAGGAGAACCAAGATCCCAAGAGATCATTAATTTATCCTAAAATTAATATATTATGTAGAGTATGCACATTGGAGTAGCCTAGAGAGAACAATAAGAGTTAACAAGAGAAATTTACTATAGGTAGCTAGTGAGTCATTACCAAGAGCATGAGTTAGCAATTCAAAGCTTAGCATTCTTGTGGATGAAGAAGTAATATAATAGAGGGAATGGGAGGGAGGGGCATATATGTTACATTGTGTATATATTAGTCCACTAATTCATTAAGAAAACGCCTATGATCCTATAGAATCTTGGTATACATGCATGCCTAGGAAAGGAATGCATTGCGTGCTATTAATAAGAGGGAATGAAAAAAAAAATCTATCCATGGTCTCCCACTTCATCCACATTGGTCATAACATTCTCTACTAGTAAGCATATGTCTCCCTTGTTTCAACAATATTGAACCACCACAAGGGAGGGAAACATCTTCAACATAAGGTGGCAACACATGAACACGAAGAAGTCGCCTCTATTATTCTGATTGGAAGGAGTGAAGCAAGTCAAGGATTTTGTTTAAGTATGTAATATGATAGCATGTTTCCTTTCGATTCATTTCTTTCCCAAACCATGATGATTCATTCTACTACTACTATTATTGTGCTTCCTTTCTTCAAACCATTCTTCCATGAGAGGTGGAATGATTGTTTTGGATTCACATGCTAAATCTTGTTTATAGTAGGTAGTGATCATGGCTAGTGGAATAGGGTAGGCTAGTGCCTTATTTCTCGAAGTTCTTTCCTTATTAATCTATCTCAAGGCCTCAAGAAAAATGAATGTGTCCCCCTTTCTTATTGAAGTGAGAGAAAAGTTACTTGACCTTACCTTTTTGGGAGAGAGGTCATCTCGTCATTTCATTCTTTCTCAAATTATTCCCATTTATTATTTCATCAAAGTGAGTATTTCTTAGAGTGAGTTATTATTATGTAATATCCTATCATGTTGTTACCATTATGTATAGATATGTGTAGCTATAAGGAATCAAATATATCACTTGGTAATATAAGAAGGGCATGGTGATTAACTCTCCTTGCCCTTTCTTATGCACAACATATTGAAAATAAAGCGAGAAGTGGTGGTTATCCTTCAATGAAGTTTGAAGTTAAGATAAGAAGGGTAGGGATATATCACATGGATACGATAAGGCTAGAAAGAAAGTATCAGACATTCCTTGAGGTTTACTACACTCACAAACTTGACTTGTAATTTAACATCGAGTATAACAAGGACTCACTACCTTGGTTGTTTGATAAAAGGACTTACATTTTGAATTTTCTTGATCAATGATGGAATGGCCATGCCATCATATTTCCTCCTATATATTTTCAAGGAAGGGAAATCATCTACTGGAGATAAGATCTTGACTTCTGTTACCTTCCTCCCTTAGGAGATGAGAAAATACTGATGTTGCTTGGGTCTCTTGCCCATAACACTAAGATAGGATGTTTAGATCCTAGTAAGTAAATATCTGGTAGAAGTTCAAGCAAGATATTCAAGAGAGTCTAGGTGTGTCTAGGTAAGAAAGTGGGCCTCTCATAAAATTATTACAAGTTGAACCACTATATTTGTTAGAGAGAGAGAGAGAGAGAGAGAGAGAGAGAGAGAGAGAGAGAGAGCAAAGCCACCAACAAGCCAGGTTCTCTCTCATGTTGGCTAACAACCTCTCATATCAATTGTGACTTCCATTTTACCTTCTTGGATTCATTACCTGAATGTAAACCTTATTTGGGGATTATTTGCGGTCATGATAACATACTATATAATCTTGTCTACATGAAGGTTATCTTGGTATTTTTTTAATATTACAACCTACTGATAGATATGGAAAAACAATGGTACCACAGATAAGTAAGAGGTGGCCATGATTGTCTTTTTCCACATCAATAATGGTGATAAATGCCAAATTTTTTCATATGAGGTTTGGTGACAACTCTCCATGCCATATATATTTATGAAAACACTTATATATTATGAAACTTTTGAAGAAAAGGTAGGCCAAAACAATCTTTAGTGCGCAAAATATACTTAGAAATATGTTGAAATCAATGAAGGATCCTATTGATACTCATCTAACATAGATATGTCTACTTGATTCCATTCCCTTGTGGTAACTATGACATTACAAAGAGTGGCCACTCTATTCATGTTAGAGTTAAGGAAAATGGTGCTAACATTCAACATAATTGCTTTTAGAGGTTGACTTTGGTTGAATATTCATAGAAAACAAAGAATCAACTTTGCTTAGAGGACATCAAGGTCATTGTAAACATTGATCATTATTTTAAAGTCGTCGTTGTTGGAATAGTAGGTTATGTAGATTCATCACAACTCTGGGTCTTTTGGAGATAGTCAACTAATAATCAACAATCGATTGAGAGGTATACTAAGAGACCAACTAGATGGTTTGCTAAGCTTTCAACTGGTTAGAAAGTTAGAATAGGACAATTGACTAGTTCCTAAAATAAGGTATAAATTAAGGAGTTTTTTATGCACCCTAATCAATCTATGTGGAGCTTGTATTCCTCACTTCAAGGTAGTTGGTAACATATTGATGCTATATAATATGACTCTATAGGTTGATATATGATATGGTGAATGTGAGTGAAATCTATTATGATGAATGACTATGCTTAAGTACTGTATTGGTGTATTGAAACACTACCTCTCTAGACTTTTGGAATACTAGCTCTTTGATCCGCCTAATTCTACGATTCTCCAACATGGTATCAAAGAAAATAGTTTGAGATCTAGCATGTTGTCGACGTCTTTTCGATGTTGTTGGTTGTATGTGATTTCAATGTGTTGTCTCTCTCTGGTAGATTGACTCAAGGTTTCAACTCAAAAATTGAATATGGGATTATACATGTAGCTTAGATTAGCATTATGGGTTCCAAGACAGAGTGTTATGAATGACCACAATTATGGAATTTGACACACGATATGAAAATATTGTTGAAGAGTAAAATGTTGTGGTAGTTTACAAAATAGTGGTTCTATATTTGAAGGACCATCAACAAAAGTTTGCCATTGACAAGAAGGATGAGGTTGTAGGAGTCATAATGACCTACATCTCTAAGGAGATTCGCTTTCATATATCATGAACATATTTGGAACAAGATAAAGACTACATTTGATCAAACTAATGAAAGTTAGGTTATACAAATTGAGAAAGAGTTGATCTCTCTGGATCCTCTCTCTTTTAAAAGAATTGAAGATTGGTTAGCCTTTGTGAAGGAACTTATGTTAAAATTGGGTGAATGCAGAAAGGGTTTTCCCTAGGAAGATGGTTAGCTCATACATTTGACCTTGATGAATCCAAAGATACCATATGACGTGTTATTTTTGAGGTTTCATGCTAGTGGAACTTGTAAATGTGTTGAACCTGCACATAATAGATCTAACTAAACAATGATACACACATTTGCAGAGAGAATTGGAAAAAGAAGAAGAAGGAGAGAAAGAATGGAAAGAATTCTCATTAACTGTTATGAATAATGAATAATTTACACATGATATACTCTGTATAACTCAATGAGTTTGACTTGAGGTGAACCAAGTCACCATAGTGGTGGTCTAGAGTGATCTGGACACACACCAGTAGTTACGGGAGTGAACTGTCACCTATTCTACTCTCTTAGGCAGTTACGAGAGTGAACTGCCACCTAGTTGAGTTAACTAGTCAACTAGTCTTTAGTTAACTGACTGGACATAAAGTAGTGATGAGTTAATTCAAGTAATCAAGGATAATGTAACACTCTAGTGATGATACCAAGGAAAGGTCAAATTAACATGGTGATGATCCCAATGTTGCATGGT
>SNQJ01S0161715.1:17936-38135 GCA_010110895.2 Picea sitchensis
TAGTTGAACTACCTCATTAGTTAAGTAAACTAAAAACTCAACCAACTTTTTAGTTAGGTGGAAAAGTAATAAATAATAATAAGGGTTATAATTAAATAATAACTAGTAGGTGGGACCCCTTGTGACTCCCATTTAGCTCTTAACAATTATAACATAACTAATCAATTAAACATGAATATCTCTCCTTGTGACTCCCATCATCACATGCACATTTGACAATTTATCTCATTGATATTTGATATTATTTTCAAAAATGCATTACTCATATATCCAAAAATAAAACATCTTGTCCAAAACCTCTTAAGTCAAATTTCATCAACAATAATTAAAATATAACTCAAAAGCCATATTTTCCACTTCGAGATGTAATCTTTCCCTTGTTGTTCTTGTCACCCCTCTATCTCTATGAATTTGTCTTTGGTTGTGCTAAGCCTTTAGGCCTAATCTCGTTGATCACAAGAGAACAATCATCCCTCAAATGCATATTGGAAGACACAGATTAACCAGAGCCATTGGATGGTGAGGAAGGGGTAGCAGTGTGTTTTCCTTTGTCAGGAGCATGGTGAGCCTCAGTTTTCAATATCTTGCTATCAAGGGAGGACTGCATTGATGAGTGGGAGGGGTATCTTGGACAATCTGATTGTTAGGTGGGGGAGCAAGTAAGGAAAAATTGGGCTATCGATGATGTTGGGAGACTGTCGGTTGGACAATCTTTTGTCATCCATCATTTTATGGAACCTCGAGTTGTAATGAGACATGAGGGGGAACGAGTATACCAGGGGATTTTGGAACTTGTAATGGAGGCCTTTTAGGCCTCGATTCAACCACTCCTTATCCAATCCAATTGAATAACCCAACCAGAAATAGTTGGCCTAGCTCTTGTGAGTCAACATCAAAGTGTATGGAGAATCTTGGCCTTCTTGGGCATCTGTTCCAATTACCTCTCCCCCAGTTTCCTATTCCATGGAGACCTCAGCTGAAAAATCTCATTCCTGCATGCATGATTGATTAGAAAATAGTTCCTTTACAACCATTCATGAAAACTCCTTAAACATATGAAATAGACTTTTGTCTCTACAACTTATAAGACTCATGTAATCCAATCCAGATAAATTGTTTAACTATTGTCAATGAGCAGGGGGTGAACAAAAGTTCCTCATATATGTGAGGGGTTTGTATTGAGTGTAACATGATAAAATGAGGGGGAAAAGAAAATGGTTACTACTCAAAGGAAAAAAAAATCAACTGTAATGCAAACCAAAGAAAATATGACTGTGACCCAACCAAGAAACTATGATTTCAAACTTTTCCATACATAACTCTTCTTGAATGTAATTCAATTTTAGAACAGGGAGTGAAAAATGAATGCGGGAAGGTGATGGGGTTCTAATTGTGAAAAGAAAAATAATGGCAGGGAAAGAGAGAAGATATTGTTCATAAAACTAATTAAGTAATCCATAAAATCATTATGTAAAAAGAAATAACATCAACCAAATAATCATTGTGATCAAATGAAAACTACTGTGTATAATTCAATTAATTTTGTGCATTGACATGCTCACTGTTTGTAATCAATTGTTTAACACAGTGTCACCAAACAAAACAACATGCATCCCTAAACAACCTGTGGAAAGATATGTTTCTTCTCATTGTCCATTTAATATTTTAAAACAATTCTCAAATGAATACAAAGTCACTTATTTCCACTCTGTTCAGCATCAACTCTTCAACCACTGCCCACAAATTATTTCAATCATCAAACACAGACTCAAAATCCGTGCCCGATTATGTCACGTAATGCATTTAATAATTAAATTGTAATGAGGTTACACTATCACAGAACCCATGTTTATCTCTGCTACGATGCATGATATTCATTAACGCACACAACAGACAACCAAATGCAATCGTCAATATTTAATTGAAAATATCTTGACTTGCCATTTAAACACACAAACATCAATCACCATTTTAACTCATACAATGCTTGGAATACACAGACCATTCGACAAAATGAAGATCATTTATGTATAGTTTCCAATCACTCTGAAACTAAACATCCACAATTCTTGGCTATCAATCATTATAATGAGGTAGCAACAATAAGTTTGATCTCATCTCATAAATTGATCAAATTTGTAGAAAAACCATTTTGTTTAAAAACCTGTGACCATATTTGATGGCGCAATCAATAATATCCATAGCATATACAGTGGATTTCCATACCATAATCACCATGATTGTGATATTCCCATTTGGCAATTTAAAATACACAGTCACAATAATCATTAACTCAACCTAACATGTTCTAGGAAGGATACACATACCCAACCTCACGCATGAAAACATTTCTCTGATTTAATCAGTTACAACTAAGGATGGGTTAACAATTCAATAATAATCATGTAGAAGACAATGACAACATATTCGATCCCATTTCTCCAATCATCTAATAAATAATGTTGATCTTATCAATTAGATTATTATTATAACCAATTGCAGTGCCTAAATACCAATAACCACAACCACTATCAAGATAATCCACAGAGACAAGCCAAAAATAGAACAATATCGACAATGTAGCATTAACTAATAACCATCAACCATGTATCCAATAGGACATATCAGGTTCCCTTTATCAAAACCAGGTTTGAGTAATCAAATATTCTCCCTATGGACCAACATAGGGAGACTTGAGTCGACCCCCACCATCGGGTGAGAACTTTCGAGACCAATGGTGCACACACAGGGTATACCACCACTAAATTCGCGGAGATACTGACAACTCTAGTGATAGGAAAGACTATGAACAAAGGAGGAAGGCTCCATTTTGGTCTTGTGGAAACACATAGAACACACAAGGTATAATCCTCGTGGTTTTCACAATCAACCAAAGAATGCTAAGATAAACAGAGCCGAGAAATAACAATCATCCTTAAGCAAGCCCTTTGACATAACAATCATCATAAACCATTGCGCGAACATCAATAACAATAACGAACACATACCCAAGTGAGACAATGCATAGTGACACAAAGTGTTTCAAAACCAACAAACCCCATAATATAAAACAATTGGGTATAAGAAGGCATGGAAACAACCGACCAATATGGACAGAATGGAAACCCTTCAACCAAGACTGATAATGATGATATAGAGACCTTATGGCTTCTAAACTGAGAATGAACAATGAAACTGTAACTTCAAACATTATTTCAATGAAACCACACAAATCATTTATTCTAGAAGAATATCATGAATTCACACAGTTGCTAGACTTAAGGAAAGCACATACTCATACATCACTGATCCAAATTTTATTTAATAACTAGAGCAGGTTCATGGATGGCGAAAATATATACTTGTAATCATGAAAAACATTAAAATGTGAGCTTGGCGGAGAAGTTCTTCCTCTTCTTGAAAATCAGATCTTAACGAACACAATCAAACAATAGCCAGGGTGACAGCTAGTGGAAGGGGTATAGAGTGACATGTAGTAAATGCACGTCATCTCCACCCCCACTCATTCAATTCCTTAGTACATGCTAGCCAACCTTCCATTAATATGCTTAATAAATCTATGCATTTAACTTAACACCCATCACTTGTCAAGTGCACCACCCATATCACATTTAACCATTGCCAACTATACCATAACACATATCAACCATGTTTCATATAACTCAATAAATCACATAGCTATTAACTTGCTACCTAGGATTAGCAACGATCTTTTAATTTCAATGCATGCAGAGTAGCATATTAGCATAGTTCAATCTCTTCCTTTTGCATTTTGTTTATATTGTTTTTGTCTCTGATGCAAACGTGCCACCCAGGAACGCCTGCTCCCAGAAGACCTCCTCCTTCAATGGCCCGAAGAATGAAAATGCTCTTCAAACCCCCTTATCAGGAGTTCTCAACACCCACAGAACGCTCCTTCTGACCTCCCTTATTCCTAATTGGGAAATCGGTCCTCACGTGATCGCGAGTCTTGAGCTCACGGAATCGGTACTTGCAAATCCCCGAACCCCGATGAGTATCCACCCCGTATTTCCTGCTCTTGTCGGGAATTCTTCCGTCGGGAAATCGGCACTTGCGAGGTCGTGAATTTCTCACCTCACGGATCCCTGATTCCTGATCTCCAATGGCACCTCTGCACCCCTTATCTCCCTCCGTCTAACTCCATTCGCATGTGACCTGCTGGTCCACAAGACCACGTCCTTCCTCCTATCGAAAATTCAGACTTCATGAAACTGAAATGGATGGGACTTACATCCTTAGGATCTCTGATCCTCCGATCCCCGATGCTACCTATCCCTTTTACTAGATCTCATGGCCCACACTTCAAGGGTGATTGGGAAATCGTGTTTCGGAATTTCACGATTTCTAAAGCACTCATCTACGGACTATTCCAAGTCCCAAACTCTGATATGCGATGACACCTGTCCTCCTCTTAACTTCCTTGGCTGTGGGACCGTCGCGTTTCGGGATTTCGCAACTTCTCCTGTCGTGAGTTTCTCATCACCAAGAATCCCAAAATGTTGAACCCCGATCTACGTGTGAATTCTCTCCTCCACGTCACCGCTTCCTTCCACTCTATCGGGTATCGTGAAATTGCGATTCCTAGTGCGACGGTTCCGTTGTATGCGGAAAACCCGAAATGCCAAACCCCGACTCCTTCAGATCCTCAGACACGCGTCCCCTACATCGAAATCCTCCGATTTTGTCGAGAAATCGCGGATCATGATTCCTACCTGCGCGATTCTCTCATCTCCGAGAATCCTGATGAGTTAAATTCTGACTCCTGCATGGATGTCTGACACGTGTTCTATTGATATCGACGGCTGAGATCCTTCCTCAAGATTTCGAGAACCACAAGGTCTCGATTCTCTGCTGTAAACAAACCCCGATGACCTTGATATCCCGATGACTCCTCTGAGATTCCTCCTCTGCGTACGAGGACTTAAAGCCTGCGCAACTTTCCCAAGATCTAACGGTCGATGGGATTTCGTAGTTTCCCCGACGAATCCTGACCATCGAATTCTCCTCCTTGGAGATTTCTCGAGAGTGGCTAAGTGTTCCTTCTCAGCACTTGCCCTTCAATGTCTGCGCTTGAAACTCTTTCCTGAAATGTTTCACGGAACAATTCTTGTGCTCTCCTTTGATGATATCACGAATGTGATATACCTCCTGAGATTTTCCACTCTGATTCTTTCAGAGGAAATTGCGCGCACTCCTTGCGCTCAACCCTGCAAACACTTCAAGTGTTCGAACTTCTTTTGACTCTACGCACACCTGCAACATCAGTCCTTGATTTCCTTTGCTCAGATTTACAACTGAGACTTCTTCTTCAGCCTGCACACTCTTTGCATGGCTTCAACAACCTATTTCCACTTTTGGGTGAATGGGAACAAGTGTTAACCTAACTAAGCCTTCATCAACGTACTCTTTGCGGATGAATTCAACTGCACACCTTGCAGGAATCTCATGGCTCAGATAGAGAAACAATTGAAACTCATTCCATCTCCCCTTCAGACTTCAGGTTGAAACATGAAATCTCATGCACCGCATATACAAAGCAAATGCATATCAAGAAAGCAAACATTCATGAGCACATAAACAATATACACAGAGAAACAACATCAACCATGAGTTTGAATCAGAACTTTCTTCTATTAATTCAAATGCCTGTACATGGGTGTTATTCATACACTATTCTCTTCCTTCTCTTCTCTCTTCCTGAATGCTTCCATCTGTTACAGTGTACAAAGGAGGGTGTTTATATCCGTTTTCCCTCTCGAATCTCTAAACTATCAAATCTAGACTTAAAATCCTATCTACCAGCATTAACTAGATTAAATTCCTCCTATCTACTTCAGACAAGAGCGTATGGCTCGAGGTCTGATACAATATACAAAAGGCACTCCTTCATAAAGGATTCATTAAAGACTTACGCTACAATCCCAAAGCACATTCAGAAATTTGGGTTTGTTTGTCCAGTTGATCTCCGCTTGATGAGTTGGCGATGCTCCTGCATCATACTCCCTTGTTTGAAAGATTTCATGGGCTCCTGTCCATGAGCTCCCGCACAGTTTGTCCATGCTTTTGAATCTCCTCTTCCATCTCCCAGCTCGCATCTTTTACTAGATGGTTCTTCCATTTGACCAGATACTCGAAGTATTGCTTCCGCCTGGTCTTTTTGCTCACCCTTTTATCAAGTATACGCTCCATCTGTGGATTTTCTGCAATCGGCATCTACTTCTGCCACTGGACTTCTGGTTGTTCATCACCTCTAGCTCCTGCTTCCTCAGCCTTATATGGATATAATTCTGAGACATTGAATGTCGGAGATATTCCGATCCCATCCGGCAACTCAATTTCATAAGCATTTTCTCCCAATCTCTTCAGGACTCTACATGGCCCAATTTTCTTCATTTTCATCTTGTTGTACGTTCCTCTCGGGAACCTTTCCTTCCTCAGATGTGCTAGAACTAAATCACCAACTTCGAAATGAAGTTGTCTCTGATGTTGATCCGCTCTGTGCTTATATTCCTGGTTTGATTCCAGCAATCGCTCCTTCACCCTGCTGTGAAGTTCTTTCATCGCCTCTGTGAACTCTTCAGTGCTTGCGCTCTTAGTCATTATCTGCTCTGAGTCCCTCAGTTCATATATTCATCTTGGCTGCCTTCCATATACAATTTCAAATGGAATTTTTCCTGTGCTCCTGTTCACTGAGTCATTGTATGCGAACTCTACCTGTGGCAACACATTGTCCCAGCTTCTATGGTGCTTTGTCACCAAGCTTCTTAATAAATCTCCCAGACTTCTATTTACCACCTCTGTTTTCCCATGTGTCTGAGGATGATAGGCAGAACTAAACATCAAGTTAGTCCCCATCTTCTTCCAGAGTGTCCTCCAGAAATTTCCAATGAACTTTGTATCCCTATCCGATACTATGCTTCTGGGTAAACCATGAAGTCGAATGACCTCCTTGAAGAACAAATTTCCGATATGAGTCGCATCGCTGGTCTTCTGGCATGGAATGAAATGTGCCATATTTGAAAACCTGTCAACCACCTCAAAGATCAAATCATGTCCTCTTTGCATCCTAGGCAATCCCAATATGAAATCCATGCTGATTTCATCCCACGGCCTCTCGGGTATGGGTAATGGTTGATAGAATCTCGCATTCTGCTTACTTCCCTTTGAATGATGGCAAATTCTGCACCTGTCAACAAACTTCTTGACTTTCGACTGCATTCCTAGCCAAAAGTATGCTTCGCTCAGCTTTTCAAATGTCTTGTCGTGGCCAAAGTGCCCTGCTAATCCACCACTGTGCAGATTCTCCCTCATGGAGCAATTCAGAATGCATAACTGGTTTCCTCTAAACAACAGTCCATTTTGGATCATGTAATTTATCCATGGGATTCTGTCTCTGAGAACTAGATTCTCAGTTGCTTCATATGCCTCTGCAAAATATGCATCACCTGCATACATGTCCCTAAGATTTTCAAAACCCAATGTTTTGACTCAGAACTCCTATAGCAACAAACACTTCCTGCTCAAAGCATCAACCATTTTGTTTGCAATACCTGAAATGTGTTTAGTTACAAATGTAAAATTCTGCATATACTCTACCCATTTAGCATGTTTCTGATTCAACTTCTCCTGTTGATTCAGAAACTGTAATGCATGATTATCACTATACAGAACAAATTCTTTCGGAATCAAATAATGTCTCCATTTCTTCAATGACTGTATGATAGCATAAAATTCTTTATCATACGTGGAGTATTTCACTTTTTCCTCATCCATCTTCTTGCTGAAATATGCAATTGGTCTGTCCTCCTGGCTCAAGACCGCTCCTATGGCAAAGCCACTTGCATCACACTTCACCTAGAACACCTTTGTAAAATCCGGCAACACCAAAACCGGTTGTTCTGTGATCTTCCGCTTCAATAGATTGAAGCTCTTCTCTGCCTCTTCATTCCAATGAAAAGATTTATGTCTTTTCTTGACTGTGTCCATTATTGTTGCGCTAATTCCACTGAAATCCCTGATGAATTTTCGATAAAAACTAGCCAGTCCATGAAAACTTCTCACCTCAAAAATATTTCTCGGTGATGGCCAATTCTTAATTACCTCCACCTTACTTGGATCCATTTTTAATTCATTTGCTGATATGACAAACCCTAAGTAAATGAGTTTTGTATTCATAAATGAAGATGTCCTCATGTTAATCAACAACTTTTCTTGCTGTAGCTTCCTCATTACTGCAGTAAATGTTTCAGATGTTCTTCTTTTGTTTTGCTGAAAATCAATATGTCATCCAGATAAACAATGACAAACTTACCAGTGAATTTCTTCAGCACTTCATTCATTAATCTCATGAAGGTACTCGGTGCATTTTTCAAGCCAAATGGCATGACTAGCCATTCATACAACCCTTCATTGGTTTTGAAGGTTGTCTTCCATTCATCGCCTTCCCTCATGCGAATCTGATGGTATCCGATTTTCAAATCAATTTTTGAAAAAAATTTGGCTCCACTTAAACAGTCCATCAAGTCATCCATCCGTGGCAATGGAAACCTGTACCCAATGGTTATCTCGTTAATGGCTCTGGAATCAGTACACATTCTCCAACCTCCATATTTCTTTGGACTCAGTACCGTTGGAATGGCACACCGACTTAAACTTTCCCTGATCAGTCCTTTATCCAATAGTTCTTGTACCTGACTTTTAACTTCTTCGTTCTCCTGTGGCATCAACCTGTACACGTCTTTGTTTGGCAAACTGGCTCCTGGTATGAGGTCGATATGATGACTCACACTCCTCATCGACGGTAATGAATGAGGTAATTCATCTACCACTATGTCAGCGAACTCCTCCAGCAGTTCCTGAATTTCTTCTGGCAAATCATCCATTCTTGTGCTGGTCAAGACAATCCTTGGTTTCCTGACCACAAAGAATTGTGGATCTTCCTTCTTCTTTACTTCCGCCAAAATTTCCTTCCCACTCATGAGAAGTACCCTGTTGTTCACTTCCAGTTTCACCTCCTTATCTTTTATCAGAAGTAACATATGTGTTCTTCCATTCTTCTCCAAAGTATACGTATTCATTTTCCCATCATGAATTACGTTCATGTCATATTGACATGGTCTGCCTAGCAATAAATGACATACATCCATAGGAATAACATCACAGAGTATTTTATCATTATATCCTCCTATATTGATGTCAACTAAGCACTGTTTAGTGACACTTACCTGATGTCCCTTCTATAGCCATGAGACTTTATATGGACTCGGGTGATCAGTGACACTTACCTGATGTTTCTCCACCATCTCGGTTGAAATGAGATTGTCTGTGCTTCCACTGTCCACAATAACCTTGCACTTCATGTCTTTGGTCTTGCATGTGGTTCTGAAAAGTCAGCTTCTTTGAGCTGTGTCCTCCACCTCCTTCTCGGGTTTTAAGAGAACCTTATGCATCATCAGGGACCTTCCGTCATCTACGTCTTCTGCTTCAACATCTTGCCTCTGTTCCTTGGTGATGTGAGCTTCTCCTGCATCCTTATTCCTATATGGACAATCAACTGCCTTGTTTCCATTATTTCCACACGTGAAGCATGTGATGACTCCACCTCTGCCTCTTCCTCTACCTCTGGTACGAGGAAATGTGTTATTATCAGCGTATCCTCTGCTCTATTCTGTCTGTTGCCTTCGTTGTTCAGCATGCTATCCTCGTTGTGAACTTCCACCTCTTTCTGTTCTAGTCTGAGGCTTCTTCCAATCGTCCTTGGATTTCTAAAACCTATCTTGGGCAACTGACTTACCTTTTGGCTAGATCCTGCCTCGGCCTCACTGTGTTGGCTTACGGCTTAGATTTTCCTCAGCTTTCAATGCCATCTGATACACATCCTCCACCGTTCTGATGGTTTTCATACTCATCTCATCCTGGATATCGTATCTCAATCCATTCATGTACCTGGAAACTTTTTTATCATCGCTCTCCCGATGACTTGCTCGGATATTGAGCTTGTAGAATTCCTCAGTATACTCCTTTACTGTCATCATCTTCTGTCTCAGGTTCTGCATTCTCCTGAACAGTGTGATTTGATAATCCCTTGGGATGAACTTTGCCTTCATCTTCGCAATCATTCGATCCCATCTTTTTATCTTTTTCTTGCCTTTGGAACGTCTATCCGCTTGAAGCTCGTCCCACCATAATGCTGCATGTCCCTTCAATTTTGTTACAGCATGCCTGACCTTCTTATCCTCTTCGATATATTCATAATCGAAGTAGGTGTCAAGAGATCTAATCCAATCTAGAAGCTCTTCTGCATCCAGATTCCCCTCATAAACTGCAATGCCTATATTTGTCTTTGAACTCATCTGGGCGATAGCTTTAATTAATCGCTCATTGGTTGCATCTTCAGCTGCATCTTCTCCTTGTTGTTTGGCTTCAACTTCGCCTTCGGAGTCACTTAGATCTCCAGCACTGGCTGTGCGTCTCTGCGCTACTTCCACATCTTCTAATCTCGCTCGAAGATCACGTATTTGCTTCTCCATTTCTGGATTTCCTATCGGCCTGCCTCTTCTCCTCACCTCCCTATCTTTTGGGTCAGGTGACTTCCTTTCTCTTCTGGGCGGCATGGCGTATTCTTCTTCTCCACTATAGAAAGCAAATAATTCCTGCTCTGATACCACTTTGATGTAAACGTGGCACCCAGGCACGCCTGCTCCCACAGGACCTCCTCTTTCAATGGCCCGAAGAACGAAAATGATCTTCAAACCCCCTTATCGAGAGTTCTCAACACCCACAAAACACTCCTTCTGACCTCCCTTCTTCGTAATCAGGAAATCGGTCCTCGCGTGATCGCGAGTCTTGAGCTCACGAAATCGGTACCTGCAAATCCCCGAACCTCGATGAGTATCCACCCCGTATTTCCTGCTCTTGTCGGGAATTCTCCCATTGGGAAATCGACACTTGCGAGGTCGTGAATTTCTCACCTCACGGATCCCCGATTCCCGATATCTGATGGCACCTCTGCACCACTTAGCTCCCTCTGGCTAACTCCATTCGGATGTGACCTGCTGGTCCACAAGACCACGTCCTTCCTCCTATCAGAAATTTGGACTTCGTGAAACTAAAATGAATGGGACTTACATCCTCATGATCTTCGATCCTTCGATCCCCGATGCTACATGTCCCTTTTACTATCTCTTGTGGCCTAGACTTCAGGGGTGATCGGGAAATCGTGTTTCGGAATTTTGTGATTTCTAAAGCACTTGTCTATGGATTATTCCAAGTCCCGAACTCCGATATGTGATGACACCTGTCCTCCTCTTAACTGCCTTGGCTGTGGGACTGTCGTGTTTCAGGATTTCGCGACTTCTCCTGTCGTGAATTTCTCATCACCGAGAATCCCGAAATGACGAACCCCGATGCACGTGTGAATTCTCTCCTCCACGTCACCGCTTCCTTCCACTCTATCGGGTATCGTGAAATCGCGATTCCTAGTGCGACGGTTCTGTTGTATGCGAAAAACCCGAAATGTCGAACCCCGACTCCTTCAGATCCTCGGACACGCGTCCCCTACATCAAACGGATCCGATTGTCTCAGGAAATCGCGGATCGTGATTCCTACCTGCTCGATCCTCTCGTCTCTGGGAATCCCGATGAGTTAAATTCTGACTCCTGCCTGGATTTCTGACACGTGTTCTATTGAGATCAATGGCTGAGATCCTTCCTCGGGATTTTGAGAACCAGAAGGTCTCGATTCTCTACCCTAAACAAACCCCGATGACCTTGATATCCCGATGACTCCTCTGGGATTCCTCCTCTGCGTACGAGGACTTCAAGCCTGCATAACTTTCCCAAGATCTAACGGTCGATGGGATTTCGCAGTTTCCCCGACGAATCATGATCGTCGATTTCTCCTCCTTGGAGATTTATCGAGAGTGGGTAAGTGTTCCTTCTCAGCACTTGCCCTTCAACGTCTGCACTTGAAACTCTTTCCTGAAACGTTTCACGACACACTTCCTGTTCTCTCCTTTGATGATATCACGAAGGTGCTATACCTCCTGAGAATTTCCACTCTGATTCTTTCAGAGGAACTTGCGCGCACTCCTTGCGCTCAACCCTGCAAACACTTCAAGTGTTCGAACTTCTTTTGACTCTGCGCACACCTGCAACAACAGTCCTCGATTTCCTTTGCTCAGATTTACAACTGAGACTTCTTCTTCAGCCTGCGCACTCTTTACACGGCTTCAACAACCTATTTCCACTTCTGGGTGAATGAGAACAAGTGTTAACCTCACTAAGCCTTCATCAACGCACTCATTGCGGATGAATTCAACTGCACACCTTGCAGGAATCTCCTGGCTCAGATAGAGAAACAATTGAAAATCATTCCATCTCCCCTTCAGACTTCAGGTTGAAACATGAAATCTCATGCACCGCATATACAAAGCAAATGCATATCAAGAAAGAAAACATTCATGAGCACATAAACAATATACACAGAGAAACAACACCAACCATGAGTTTGAAATATAAATTTCTTCTATTAATTCAAATGCCTGTACATGGGTNTATTCTCTTCCTGCTCTTCTCTCTTCCTGAATGCTTCCATCTGTTACAATGTACAAAGGAGGGTGTCTATATCCGTTTTCCCTCTCGAATCTCTAAACTATCAAATCTAGACTTAAAATCCTATCTACCAACATTAACTAGATTAAATGCCTCCTATCTACTTCAGACAAGAGCGTATGGCTCGAGGTCTGATACAATATACAAAAGGCGCTCCTTCATAAAGGATTCATTAAAGACTTGCGCTACAATCCCAAATCACTTTCAAAAATTTGGGTTTGTTTTTCCAACTGATCTCTGCATGATGTGCTGGCTCACTTGATGAGTTGGCGATGCTCCTGCATCAGTCTCCTTTCAAATCCTTCTTATATGTTGTTACTAACATGTCTCTTGTGCACGTGTCATAGTAATGAATCCAGGAAGAGATAGAAAGAATAAAAATGGATAACATAGGCCATCGTAACAAGAAATTAGATCCTATAGAAATTGAAACAACACACAACATTCTTTATCCATCACTCATTTGTCGCAATTGGAACCAACACATAACATTCCTTATTCATCGCCAATAAAATCAAGATTTCATCATCATGTAGAACCCTATAGCGATGTCAAATACAAGCATAAACATGAAATAAGAACTAGCTCTGATCTCTGAATCTACAAGGGCATCCCACCTACTAGTATTATATATCTTGTTAGCTTATAATAATAGGCTTTAGATATACTTTGCGAGCAAAATCCTCATTGTGATTTTTAATCGTCAACAAACTGGTGACTCCACGGGGAAATTTGTTTTCAATAGATTTAGAACTCAAAACTCATAGTTTCATAGACCAAGAATAGTAGATCAAGAAGATATAACTAGACTGATCATGCCACAGGGGGAAGTGAGAGAATTTAATGGAAAATATGACTCGAAATTTGGGAATAACTCATAAAAAATGTTAAGTATGAGGGGGTTTATCCTTTTATGCATGATCATTCAACCAGATTTTACTCTTTACTTCGAGGAGAGAAATTAATGGAATTTCTCTTTATTTCTCAAATGGATGAAGAAATGGAAAGCATAAGCAGTAGATAACCAATCTCTTTATAAGACAACAATGAAAGAAGATAACAAATTCAAGTGTGTTTTCAGGGGAAACATCGTAACAGTTGTGTAAGATTGATTGTTATTGACCAACAATATCTTGCAGGAGTGTCATTGTGATAGAAATGATCTAACATCTTATATTGACCAAATTAATGAAGATATGGTAAGAAACCAAACCATGACAGAAATAAAATTGCAAAAATCAAAACAACAATAAAATGACAAAAAAGTAAAAGAAGTAAGAAATGTTTTAAAAATAAAACTACTTTAAAGAGGAAAAGGAAATAATGCAAAATTGAAAGAAGAGCTAGGTTACTAGTATACAAAAAATCCAAAAGCGTTAGAACTTTTCATGTTGGTCCTTTGTAATTTTCCAAGTTAGGACCATTAGTTATGTAGGAAAACAATTTCCCCTATAAATCATTTAGAGTGTAAGATTTAGTATCCAAGACAAAAGCAATTTTAAATGGACTTATAAATAACACTTGGAAATATGAGGTAATAATCATCCCTTTAACGTATATTATTAGATCACCAACGTAGATATGGACATTGATCAATTCATCAAGAGTTGTGTGTATGATTCCTTTAAAAGCGGTACTTGCATCAGGTAAGCCAGAAAGCAAGAATTTATAATTCATGGTACCTCAATTAGTGATAAGAGTGGTTTTGTGAGTATCTTCCCCTTTTCCCTTGATTTTATTGTAACCCCAAAAATTGTCAAGTAAGGGATTCATTTGTGACGTTACAACCTGCTGCAAAATCATTTTCATATTGGGAGGAGGAAAAGGATTTCTCATAATATCCTGACTGAAGGTGAGAAAATTAATGTAGGTTAGTATATGATCAGTAGTCTTCAAAACAAGTACCCAATTGGGAATCCATTTAGGGTAGACTGGAAAAATGATCCCAGACCTTAGGAAATTTTTCAAATCCCTTTGAAAAGTTTCTTTAAATGCAGATCTAATAGGTCTTAGTTTCTTCCTAACTAGTTTCATGCCTTCCTTGATGGGGATAGCATGTTGTATAAGACAAGATCAAAACCACGAGGATCCTCATATGACCAAGAAAAAACATATTGAAATCCACCAAGTAGCTTGGAAAACTTCATTTCTTATTTATCATAACATTAGACACTTATTTTAGCATTCCTTGAAGATTCGAATTCCCCAATGTTCAGAGAGATGGTTTTACCCAACTTCCTCCTTGACTCCTCTTCTTTTTGTTTCTGTTTTTTTCTTGTATCACTCGAAGAAAATGAAATCTCTAGAAGATTCATGCCCTTAGGGATGTTGTTGTTGTCTATGGATATAATTTCCCTGGGCTTAAGAGGTTCATCTTGTATGAAAGAAAAAATTATCTCATCGTTAGGGAGGGCCTACCAAGATTCTATATTGTCAGAGATATGTGCACGATATAGCAAATGAATATAATAATCAGGCTTGTGTGGTAGAATTTGTCGATTAGGAGAGGCTACGAAAACAACTAATTGATCATCCATTGAGCTTAAATCGCTCTTAGCAGGAGTGATGTTGAAAGATAAAAGGTTCGAGATAAGTGCCCAAAAAGTTTGGGTGTATCGTTTCATCAACTTGTTGCTAGGAGAGTAAATTTTATGTAAAAGGTTCACAACAAGCTCGGAATCCCCAAAAACTGAAAGGTGACCACAACCAATATTATAGGCATTTTCAATGCATAATAATAAAGATTCTAATTTAGTGACATTGTTAGTGCAAGCGAACTCTAACCTGTGAGAAAAGTTATGGATCTTTCCTATAGGATAAATCAAGATAATGTCATCTTTGTTACCCTGATTAGAGAATGAATAATCAAAGTGCATGAGCCACATACCATCATCTAAATCAATTTGCTCCATGGGGATGTTATCCTCCTCAACAAAGATGGAATACACCCCTAGGTCCTCTTCATTATAGTTTACATTACGTTGTGGGACACTCTCTATGTAAGGTGAAATCCTGCCCTCTCTAAGGACTATAATGTTTTTACCATTCTGAGGAATGGATAAGTGTGTCCCATCGAGTGAGAGGTATCCACTCGTCCAATCTTACCAATTTCTTCTCAAGATTATTGAGTAATTTCTTATTGGCATATCAATTACCTGAATGCTAATGATTGTCCTTATTTTAGGGTGTGCACACAAAACTAAGGCCACATATTTAATCTTACCTACGCTTGTTTGTTGTAGACTATTATAGGAGAACATGCTCCTGGAGTTTTCATTTGTACAATATAATCCTAGTTCTTCCATAATAATCTTTGACATCACACTTGGGATGGAACCGCCATCAATGAGGCAACAATGGGAAATCGTATCCATAATATTTACAGAAATATAAAAAGAGGGATTTTTTACAGGGTACCTAAATTTATGAACACTTACCTTATTTATAGATGAGTCCTCTTCATTCACCTCATCAGAGAGGTTGTCTACAATGGAAGCTTTTCCTTCCATGAATTGTTTCAGATGCCTCTGTTGCTCAGGGACAACAACCATGTCTAGAAGGATTGCATCTGCCTTGATGTTGGCCAAGTGATTCAAGATATTGTATGTAACATCCCCAAAAATAAATTAATTTTTAAGTATGAAATTCTTAGGAAATTATTTCGATTTTTGGTAAATTCGAAATTGGATTTTTTTTCCATTTATGGCAATTCCAAATTTTGAATTTAGTTAATTGTAATTAATGAATTATGATTGTTGGGAAGAGATCTAATTTGAACCAACTAACTACTTGACTATGACACTTGTATGAAACAAATTATTTTATATTTATTGTTGATGGACAAATGGAACAACCAGGTTAAAATCAGCAAACCATGACTCCATGTGTGGGGAACATGTTGGAACTACCCCAGGGATGACTATTACAAGTGGAAAATCAGGAATTTGGCTATTGGCAGCCCTTGGAAATCAGATATTTGGAAAGCTGCGAAAATTCCCAAAGGGGGAAAAGACCTAGGCACAAATGCTTTGGCATATATAGCATATGGGAGGAGGCAGGACGCTGCCTAGTATGCTGGGGAAAAATATTGAGATCTTGTTTTTATGAACACTACTTGTTGAGGGTGAGGCAAGGATAAAACTGCTGAAAAATGGAGGACTAGTGCTGAGGAAGAGTTCTGAGTTCTCCCTCATGGATTCATGGTCAGGCTAGGGGGTGAACGGGATAAGTGAATTGGTTGTTTTGTTCGAAGGTTGGGAGGAACTTGGCTATTCCATTTCTTGTTCGAGAATTAGTTCAGATATTTGTATCTTCTCCTTCTCTGTTTAAAATTTCATTGTGAATTATTGGTTGATAGGATTTCATTTGTTTAAATATGAATGAGGTACTCTGTTTGTATAATTCTGAAGGAATATAGTGAAAAATAGGATAGACCCTCACAGTTTAACTTTAGCTTTTGAGTAAAACATGCTAAGTAGTTTGACTGAAATAAAAATCAAATGGTGCAAATTCACCTGGAATGTAATTGTATTAATAGATTTCCACTTCATTATTTTATGTTAGAAATTACTGCTAGTTCAGTGCATCATATACATCTGATTATTTTGTTTTACAAGTGAATATCCATTTAGTAAACACTATTCTAGAAGTAAACATGAGAATTACGGACATTACATACCTATACTACATATATACATGTCTATGGTTATTTCTTGATTTTGGACATTTATCCTATCACATTTAAACTACTATTGCAAATGATGGTATATACAAGACTCACTTCAAAAGCCTAAAGTATGTATATCAATAGGTACTAATGATATAATGGAGGACGATTAAGTCTAATTGGTCATATATTAAGTTCTGGAAATAATAAATAATAAATGAATTGAATCTTTCAATGCCAAAAAAGTTGTGGAAAGAAATGCTAGAGGAGCGAAAGCCCGATGAATTCAGAAAACAAAGATTCAGGAACCCTTTAATGTATATACACATATTTGATAGGTTCAAAATTTTATAGCTTTATTAACAAATAATAAATCATTCCAGCCTCTATATAAGTCATACATCACTGAAATAGAAGAAAAAATAATAGTTCTATTGCCCACAACGAAGCTTTCTGAAACATAATAATACAAGAGTAACTAAAAATTGGAGTACATGCTTTCTGGAAGTATATAAGCTAATATTCCCTTATTTATAAACAATCTAGGTAAATTAAATAACCAATGTATCAATAAGACTGGAATTAAATCGCTATTAATCCTTGTATTTCAATTACAAGTATGCAAGAGAAAAATCATGTGATTTAAATCTTAAAGTTTATTATACAATCCCAATCAGAGCAAAAATTAAAAGATGTGTCCAACCTTATGCAATTACTGCGTTTTCCTTCCAACAGTGAAATATTGACATGAAAATGGGATTTACTCATAAACCGAACACTATAGGAAATCGGGACAAAACTTTACATAATAACGATAAAACTGGGATGGAACCGTAGTCTTCAATTTTAGAACCTGGAAAGCTAATCCTGAGAATTACTATGAATGGAACCCAAATACCTTTTGCATGAATGGAAGGAGCCTACATCTGGGTTTATGCATGGTCGAAGTCCCTGCAAGCAATTACAAATTTAAACATTAGTAAAATACAATAGAAGTAAGACGAATGAAACTTTCAACAAAATGACAAATGATAGTAAAAGTTTACCTCAGAGTGGCACTTAACTTATGAATTGGAGATATGGTGTCCTTCCCTTGTCACGTTTTGGTTGGATAGAGGTTCCAGTTCGAGGGGAGGGTGGTCCAAGGACTTCTTGATGGGTACCCTCGCAACAGCAGGGTGCCACAATTATATTGGTACCAAAAGCGCATAAGTCAAATTCTTCAAGAAATGAAATAAATAAACAGTATTAACATCGAAAATATGAATTGCATAAGTTGGGCCGTGCGAGCAAGACAAATGCATTTTTCAAGCATTACACATAGAATAAAATTCTATACGTTAAGGTTAATATCAAAACCTATCATGAACCGACAGTCTGTGTTGAAGAGGGTGTTTTTAATTAACACTAAATACAGAGTTAATCATTCTTGTTGAACTTACCAGACTTTAAATGGCGTATACCACACCCAAACAACGATAATAACAGTAGGAAACACACTTCATCCAAGAAGTTATTCCAAATTCAAATGTTATTATGCGGTAGGGTATTCCCTAATGAACTATTCAGAACATATATTTCCCATATTATTTTGTTCCAAATAAGAATACAGTAACCTAAGGAAACATTATATTCCTAAGGACCAGCTAAGGGCCTATCAAAACCTACAGAAGCATGATTTCATTATTTTTAAAAGAAACGTAATGTAAAATATATTACATAGTGCAGACCATCAACTCCTAGACTAGAACCCTGCATAACCTCACATAAGTTCAACACTAGGCACCAATGTATATCAATAGAGGAACCGTAAAGAATATAAGTGAACAACAAAACCCTAAAGAGTAAAGTACATACGAAAACTATATAGGTGAAAATTCTTTGAAATCAGAAACAAGGAGGCGGAATTTCGAGTCCTTTCAGAAAGATTGATAATAAAACAACAATAATAATCTACTTCTCCAGGAGAGGGAATAGTCCAGGAAGTTACAAAAGAATAATGATAATAGGGAAACTTGTTTTAAAGTCATAATAAGATTTACATTACGAGGGTTTCGTCCACGTTAATGAAATCATGAAGATTTGATTATTATATTACAGTAGAATCGTAAACTTACCAGGGAGAACGAATAGCGATGTCTGCTTCCACCAGGTAAAATCCTCTAAATTGAGAGTCTTTCCATTGAGAAAATAAAACGCAGAGCCATTTCGAAGGACTTCACAAATGAGAAAATAAAAACTCACTTAAGCCTAAAGGACCTCTTACTACACAAGTAAATGTTGAGGGTATGAAGGTTGGCCCTAGCCATGTGATGAGGAAAAGTTGGGGTGACCATATTGGAGGAGGGGTCAGTTGAAAACCATCGAAACTTGCAAACATAGGGTCTCCATTAATATCCAGTTCATAGATTTAACTCCTATCTGACAAGATAACCCTTCTTCTCATATCAAGGAATGTGAAGTTAAGAGCAGTCCCTTCAGGACACGACCAACTGGAACACTTTAACTCTAACTTCTTTCATTCAGTTAACATGTCATTTAACTGAGACATCATCCAGTTGAGATACTACTTAGTTAAGGTAGAGTTAAACGAGTGGTAGTGTGGGATTCTGTTACCCAAACCTTTATGTAGATGGTGACTAGAAGACCATTAACCACCGAAAACCATAGGGGATCCGTTCGTTGATTTTATCCATACAAATTAATGTCAAGTATCTTATATTAAGCCATTAATAATCGACTAAGGGAGTATATTCCCGAACCCAATACTTTATGAATGGTATACGAATTTTATTTCAAAGGTCTAATGGGATTTCCTTGCACGCAAGTATAGAGGCTTATGTTGAAGTTAGAGATTAGGACTATAAGTCCTAAGACTA
>SNQJ01S0161716.1:11472-27257 GCA_010110895.2 Picea sitchensis
GGATCCAACGATCACTGTCTCTTCTCCTCTCGATTATTACTGCGTTGTTATTCAATGCTATTTTCATCACTGCGACCACACATTCTTGCCATCAATGACAAGTATACGCTGATTTGCTTTCTGATAGCTGAAATTGCCAACACCCCTTTGTAGATTGGAGGATCAGATATAGTCTTGTTACACATCTTATGCTGTTATTCGATGATTCTTACAGGGTTCTACATGATTGATGGCGAAATATTGGTTTTATTTGTGACATAATGGCAGATGGATAATGCATGCTATGTGTGGGTTTCATTACTCTAAGCTCTAAATTTTATGTATGAATGAATTATATTCACGGTTATGGAATTTCTATTGTAGCCATGATTCATCACATGTTGTACCTGCACAAGACACATGTTAGTTATAAAAAGAAACAAGAGCAATATGGAATACAATCCAAGAATAAGAAACTAAACTATGCTATGCTATGCTATACTATATGCATTTGAAAGTAAAGAAATGATGTTAGTCCTAACTAGAAATGTTAGTGGCTTTATTGAGTTATATGAAGGTGCACTTGATATGCGTTGTGGTATGTTTTGGCAATGGCTAATATGATATCAGGTGGCGCATTTGGCAAGCAATGTATGTTAGTTTCGATGCATTGGATTAATGGAATGGATTAATTGTTGATTGGCTGGTGTGTACTACATAATTGAATGAGTAGAGGATGGAAGTGACGTGCATTTACTGCACGTCACTCCATACTTCCCCCACTGTCCGTCACCCTAGCTTGTCTATTGTTCAATTGATTTTTGCTGTGGTTAAGCTCCAATATTCAGGCGAGGAAGGAACTGCTCGACCAAACTCACATTTTTAAGGCAATTTGGTTACAGGTATGTTTTTTTCGCCATCCATGAACTCGATCTGTTTATGAAATAGATGTTGACTCGGTGATGTATTGATCTGTGATTTTCTTGAGGCTAACAACTATGTAAACTCATGGTGTTTCTATGGAATGGTTGTTTGTGTGTTATTCATTGCAAATGGAAAATTGGATGGTTGAAGTCACGATTTTATGGACTATTTTGTGTGAAGTAAGTCGTGATGTCTCTCTATTGTCTCTATGGGTTTTTGTTGGAGGGTTTCATCCAGTTTGGACTTTCTGTCTGTCTCCTCATAGTCTTGTAACCATACCCAATCGTATCTATTGTTATGGGGTTGCTGTGTAATTTTTGAACCACCTTTGAGTCACTGCATATTGTTTTCCACTTGGTTGTGGGCTCGTTGTATGTTGTTGGTATCTGCGAAGTCAGTTATGGTGGCTATTATGCCAAGGGGATTGCCTTAGGGTTGGTTTCTATTACCTAGGCTCTGCATTTCTATCAGCATTATTCGACCTTTTGGGGAAAACATGAGGGTTATGCCCCTGTGTGTTTTTGGTGTTGGTTACTAGAAAATAAGAAACCTATGCTCTTCTGCATCATGATCTACCCTATCTGGTGTGAACTATCACCCTGTCTTGCAAGCTAAAAGTTATGTGGACTATGTGTACACCACGTTGTCTCGAAGGGTTCTCACCTGTTGTTGATATGGTCGACTCAAGTCTCCCTGTGTTTCAATGATCGAATGAACCCTTGACTATTTTATTGTGTTCATTGGTACCGAGCTCGATTTTGATTAACCCAATAGTCACACTCTGTCGGTTATCTGGTTGACTGTTATAGTTGTTGGGTAGTATTGACATACAGTGGTTTTGATTATTGGCTCATCTTTGTTGATAGGGTTAATTATATAGTTGGTGGAATAACGTTGACAGGGGTTTTGATTATTGGTATATAGTTGCTGCATTATTTATTATAGCAGTTGAATCAATGGCTCAACATGGTTTAATTGGTTCATTTGAGAAATGGAAATGGGCATACAATTGCTACCTCCTTGTGTTCTAATAGTTGGATTGTTAACTCAACATTATTTTTATGGTTTTATATGTACAGTCATAGAAATGCTTCTTTGCATTATGCATTGGTCTGTGTGTTTCCTACAACATGGTATAAGTTGAAATGATGGTCATTGTTATTGTGTGTTCAAATTGCCAGATCATGATTATTGCAATTTAAAGTATTAATAGTTGTGACTTGGATGTCTACTGTGTATGTTTTATGGATATCGTGCATCGTATCATTTGATTGCACCATCAGAGATGGGCAATGTTTTTATAATAGTATGGTTTCATTGCAATTCAATTGTTAAATTGGTTAGAGGAATGGAATTGGGCACGTTTTTAAAAGAACTTGTGTCTATGTTTGATTTGAGGAATTGATTTATGGAAAACGGTTAAGGTTTTGATGCTGAACAAAGTTGAAACAAATTATTGTGTGTTCATTGGAATTTTGTTTTAAATATAAAATGGAAGAAATGAGAGGAAACAAAATTCTTATATAGGATGTTTGGAAGGCATATTGATTTGGAGTATGATGACACTGTGTTATTAAAAGTGTTAAAGATTTAAATGTGGACAATGAACAAGTATTAACAGAAAGTAATTGTTTAATTGATCATAGTAATTGTTTGGTTGGGTTGGATCGTTTGTAATTAATACAAAACTAGTTTTATGGATTACTTAATTATTTTTTCGAACAATATCCACTCTTTTCCCCTACCATTATTTCAATTTTCGCTAATTACAATCCCCTTGCCTTCCCATGTTCATTATCCACTCCCTGTTCCTAAAATTTAATTACAGTTAAGGGAAAATCTGTATTATGACAGTTTAAGATCGAAGGAATGGATTACAATGATATTCTTTGGTTTTAAGTTGATTGTTTGTTGTCTATGAGAAGTAATCATGATATTTTCTCCCTCATTTTAACATTTTTCACTCAATACAACCCCTTGCATATCCTAGAACCTTTGTTCACCCCCTTCTCATTGACAACTATTAAACAATTTGTATGGATTGGATTGCATGAGTCTGATATGTTGCTGAGAAAAAATTTATTTCATATTTTAAAAGAGTTGTCATGTATGGTTATTAAAGAAACAATTTGATAAGAAATTATGCATACAGGAATGAGATTTTTCATCAGAGGTATCCATGGCATTGGTAACCGAGGGAGAGGTAATTGGAACAGGGGCCGTAGAAGGCCAATATTCTCCATACACTTTGATGTAGACTTGCAAGAGTTAGGCCAGCTATTTCAAGCTAGGTTTTTTAATTGGATTAGGAAAGGAGTGGTCCAACCTATGCATGAAAGGCCTCCCTTCCAAGCCCCACAGGTCCCTGGTATCCCCATGCCTCCTCATGTCTCACTGCAACCTGAAGTTCTCGAGAATGACAAAAGGCAAGATATTGTCCACCCAATAGTCTCCCAACATCATGGCTGGCCTAACTTGTCTTTACCTTCTCCCCCACCTATCAATCAAATTGTCCAAGCTACCCCTGACCACTTACCAGTTCAGTCTTTCCATGCGAGCAAAAGGTTGAAAACTGAGGCCCACCATGCCCCTGAAAAAGGAAAAGACATTGCTTCGCCTTCCTGATCCTCCAATGACTCTGATAAATCCATGTCCTCTCGCATGCATTTGAGGGATGATTTCTCTCATGTGATCAACAAGATTAGGCCTAAAGGCTCTACACAACCTAAGGCAGATTCAAAATATCAAAAGGTGACAACAACAACAAGGGAAAGATTGCCTCCCAGAGTTGGAAATATGGATTTTAAGTTTTTTTATTTATTAATTGTTGAGAACAATTGACTTCTGAAATTTTGGACAACACACTATATGTGGATATATGGGTAATATATTTTGGAAATAATTTCAATTATCATTGAGATAAATTTTCAAATATGAATGTGATGATGGGAGTCACAAGGAGGGATGTTTTGTTTAATTAACTAGTTATGTTATGATTGTTGTTGTATCCTTTTCGCCACTTGAATGAGCAAAAGAGGGACACTTGCAAGTCCATTTGGGTCAGCTAGACATGGAAAAGGTTAGTTTATGAATCAAATGACTCAATCACATGAAATAAACAAACAACTAAGCTAATAACAACTAAAGAAACAAAACTAAAGTGCATAAGGAAATTAGAACCAAAATCAATCAAACAATTGACCAATATTCATGCCACCAATGGAGAAATTATATTAGTGGTAAAACACCAAAGAGAAAGGGATACTTATGTATCCCCTCTTCCTCCAAGGGAGGGCTCTTGAATCCCCTATGTGAGATATCTTCTTACAAATGGAAAACTAGAAAGTAAATGGTGAAGAAATTCAAGCTTATTCCCTCAAGAGGTGAGGTAAATAGATTAATGAAGTGATGCTAGTATTCTCCAAGAAGGAAAGAGGTTCCTTATAGGAGAATAGAGGAAACATAACAATACAATGAGATTCTTGAATTCATAGTGCACCCATGGCCTCTTTTTATATCAAATCTTTGAGGTATTATCCAACCACTCTTTAGTGTGAACAAGGGGCCCTTTAGGGCACCCTTAGGTATCTGACCAGCCCCCCACTTGGATTCAACTCTGATTTGAGGGTGAAATCGACTTGGGAGATGAACCAGAAGTGGGTGAGGGGAAAAAAAGAACCATAAATGCACCATTCTCAGGTGGGCGTGGATTTTTGTGTACACAGTGGCACATCGGGTGCATGTGCACTTTTCCTGTGTTTTTGACTTGCGCACATGCACACACTTCATTTAGATTCTGAGCACATGTCAATTTTATAACCAGTTGTATAGTTTTTGTGCCCTTTTGAAATGTATTTTTGGGGCTATGAATGAACTAATGGGTGTTTGGAGACGCTGGATTCCTGTAACCATTTATGGACGAAATTTCAATCATAACAGATTCCCCTTGATGTGTGAGGTTAGGAGCATATGTATAGCCGAAATACATCAATGTTTCTTCTACTGAGAGTACCATTGTAAGACAGAGTGTTGATAGAAACTGTAAGAGTGATCCAATGGAGAGAGAGGAGAAATTGTGGGACCCAAACCTTTCTCTAGGTGTGGAAAATAAGAAATATATACAAATGAGGCATGCATGCCCCATGCTCATTTCATGTAACTCAAATATGTAAGACAATAACTGAAGGTATATGCTGATGTAGATAACTGCAGTGCCCTTCGGGGCTGTTTGATAATGGTGAATGAAAATTATTATGGTGAACATACTTTGCAAAAGAGGCGAGGACACCTGTAATAAGTGTCGATGAATCACATGCATTGATGGCCCAACAAATTTCAGAGGTCTTCAGCTAGTATAAAACAACTACAATGGTCATAAAGTAAGACCCACCGTAACATGAGATTGTGTTGAAGTCGAATGCTATGGGGGTCAATGACAGTAAAGAGAAATAATGGTTCTCCCTGTGCCGTCCAAGACTCGTCATTGTAAAGGTATTGAGAGTCAAGATACTGTTGCCCTTCTGGAAACTGTGCTGATGTCGACAGAAAGGGAGACACGAATCTAAGAAGAAAAGGGCTTCATGAAATCCATGTGATGAGATCAGGAACTGATGAGGAACATGGACGAAGTTAAGATGTGGTGAGAGTCAATACTTCCCTTGGTTGGGGAAATATGTGAAGTATGAGTGGAAACAACCATGAAACTAGATCTAACGTTAGGGGGATGACTAGATGTGGGTTTAAATTGTGCCAGAGGCGTGACAAAGTGGACAAACTCAGAGATCACGGGTACATGGACTGTGGGATACTCGTGGTTTATGGACAATGTCAACAATATTAGAATGTAAGGGAATGCCCGAACCAAGGGTGACAGGGGTTGCTTTGCCAGAAAAGGAAGGTCGCTAAAGGCGACAACAAAAATCTATGTAAATGATGGAAACAAAGGCTTTGTAAAATTACCTAATGAATAAAGAATAAGTTGGGATAAGTGTGCAGATACAGAAATGAGTGCCCCGGTGAAAGATGGCTTGGACTATGAGGGCGCAAGTTGTATGGAGAATTGGTGGAGGGTGGGGGCCCCATGGGTGGGTTTCTGTATGAGGTAAATGAATGGAGGGAAATCTGCAGATGGGAAAACTGACCGTGGATGAAATGGAGGGTTAATGATACTGTAGAGGCACAGTCAAATGAGAACCATGAGGAGATATTCTGGGAGTCCATTGGGAAAGCTAGCAAAATGAGGAGAAGGAGTATGTGGCTGATTCTTGAACATGAATAAGACTATCGAGACTCCCATCCCTATGGGGTGAAAGCAACATGAGTGTCAAAGTGCCAAAGGGGACTATGGATGGGACAAATCATGTGGGGGAGAGTGCTACCAGGTGATAGTACTTGAAATGCAGCGAAGGTGATAGTACTACAGATCTGGATGTGAGGATCCTACAGGAAAATGTCAGAGGGTGTGACTTGGAGATGCAATTGGTATTCAAAGGGAATGACTACATGCCAGTGTCATTCATATACCTGAAGGGGATAGGTTGATTTATGGTGACCGAGTACCTGCACACATGAAAACCAAATACCCAACATGAGCAATATTTGAAGATAAAGAACATATAACAATTATTTGATAATTTTGAACATGAGCATGCGTACCTGGACGTGATGTGAGAAAAAGGCTCCCCTAGGGCCGAGGATGGATGGTGACCCAGGTAATGTGACTGTGTAGGTGGAGGGATCCTAATCCCATGGCTAAAGACAGATCAAAAAATGAATGCTCTGAGATCCTTTAAGTGAGCATGGAAGTTTGGCAAAAGGGACTATATATAGGTAGGGCCCACAATGCCACCTCATTTGTACCTGTTCCCATAGTGAGTTGAAAAGATATTTGTAGAGGCGATTTAAAGATTCTGGGAGTTCGAGCCAACTGATCTAGGATTTGTGAGAGCCAGGTTAGTGGTCTCATCCTTCTATATAGTAGTTAGGGTTTTGTTTCTGTGTAGAGTCGTACAGATGGCCGTACTATGGGATTTTGTGAGGGTGGGCCCCCAAGTGTGCGGGCGATCGAAGGATCCCCGCGCTTAATTGTATGGATGTAATGAGGAAATCCATGCATGAGGGTGTGCAAATGAGGAAAAAAGGTGCACATTGGATGTGTGCCTGTTCGAAGTACAACTGCACACCAGTGCGCAGCTGCATAGAGAATAGGTGCGCATGAATGAGCACTTATGGGTGCAACAGATGTGGATTGATGCGCATCTGTTTCTTCGAAAGATGCATGTTGATGTGAAACTATGTGAATAACTAGAATGCATATGTGCGCACCTATGGGGGTGACAACCATGCACATGAGGGAAAGCTGGGGGGTTTGAAAAAAACTTGTCTTTTTTCAAGTTTTTCGTTTTATGAATTGTGATGGATGATCAAGTGTTGTTTGTGTGAATGCAGGTGATCAGTTCAAGATGCCAATCCATTAGAGGGAGAAGGACTAGACGCACCCGAGGGAGGTGGTGAGAGATGATCCGGGAGTTTGGGGACCTTTGGCAGCCTGTGGGATGCTAAAGTTCTTTGACTGCACACTACTACGGGCACATGAGTACCTGCTATAGTTTTTAATTTCTACGTGGAGCACTGAGTTGCAGGGATTCATTGTGTAGGGGGAAAAACTGACATTCTCTGCGATGGAGGATGTGTATTTCTTGACCGAGATCCCTTTTCGGGGGAGGTCCCTACTTGTTAATCCCCAATTTACAGGGGATGCACACTTGGCGGACCTAGCACAGATATACTGTTCGAGGGAGGACTTTATGTCAGGCTCAGTTGTTCGGATTGGGGCGATGGGTGCACTCGTTATTCGTTGCATCACAACGATGATCATGAGGATATATGGATCCTTAACTACTCAACAAATTAGTGGTGGTCAACTGAGTATCATGTAGAGAGAATTTGGTGGAGATCATTTTTCCTGGGGCTTGATGTTACACACCAAGATGATGGGGCATCTCAAACGGTGTCGGGTTGCCGACTCAGGTGATTTTTCCGCTGGGTTGATCTTGGTGGCATGGTTCTTGGAGAGGGTGCCCATGTTGCATCCTAGAGTTTTGTTGCTAGGAATTGATGCACGGGAGCCACACCTGATGTGGTGGGCATCCATTTTGGTATGACATGGAGGTGGGGAGGGTGACCATTATTTTACGGCCGATATGGCACATGTGTGGCGCCAGATGCCACAGATTATACTGCGGTATCTGTATGGTGGGATGGACTACCGCTAGGACCCAGATATGGTTTTACTTCCTAGAGAGGATTGGGACCATAGGGGTATGTTGATGTGTTTTATGTTTTGTGATTTTGATAGTATAACATATGTTTTATGTATGGATGGATGTTGATGCTATCATTTGTTTGTTGTGTGTGCAGATGCGGGGCCGCAAGGTCGAGAGGTGGAGTTGGTTAGAGCGCCAGCTCATCAGGGGCCCATGATATCGCTGTGGGGAGAGTCACAGGGTGAGAGAGAGACATCATAGGGATGAGGCTGGTGCGAGGCCAACCGATGATGCAAGAGCTGGTAGGAGACACAGATTTGATGACCTCGGTGCAGGGCCGTCAAATAAGCCTCAGGGAGAGGCCGATGGGGTGCTGGAGGATTTATGTCGTTGGTTGGAGGTGGTGCTAAAGGGAGTGACTGAGGGCATGTGGACACATATCCAGGATGAGGGAGTCTTGGAGTAGTGCGTGGACCTTCCGGGAGAGTTGCAACCCCTAATCCGCAGAGCAACTGTAGCGGGGGAAGCTATGACTGGGCGAATGCCCCCACGACCTGGAGGACCCCTAATTGTGGGGAACCTCCTCTAGATAAAGGACCTGGTGGTGGTGCTCTAGAGGCACCATGAGTGATCTTGATGTATATTTTTTTGATTTATATAGGCCTGCGAGCCCATTTTTGTATAGGGTATTGTGACACATATTTTGTACCTATAGGGATGAGGGGGATCACCTACCTACAGACGATGTATAGTTGGTACCATTTTTTGTAAACATTGATGATACAGTGATCGCTATATATATATATGGATATGCATGTTTATGATCTCTGTGATGTTCACATGTGATGATGTTTTGTGATGCTTTTGATGATGTCTAATCTATATGTTGTGATCGACTTTTGATGATTTACGTATGTGTAATGGTGTCTTGATGTGATAAATGTCAATCTAACACTAGGTTAGTCATATTATCTGCTATTTAATTGAATTGTCGTGGAATATGTGTAAATGTATTTGAATCAAAATGTCGAGATAAAAGTCTAACTTGTAGGTATTTGCGGAAGAGGCAAGGATCATGGACACTATACACATTGTTGAGTTGTAGGACGACAAGTTGGGAATATAATAAGATGCTAAGGTGGCGAATATGGTGGTGATTGGCCTCGGCAAGGAGGCCAATGATGGTGGAGTATTATGCTTGGTTGTTGGTTGTTGAGCCCAAACATATGCCGCTGGAGTGGAGCAGTTCATTAGAGGGGGTATAGAGGGCCCAAGTGGCTGAAGCAAGATTCTGTGTCCATCGGCTAGCTTCGTCAGCGTAACCGATGTGGTGGGCCGATGGAGGAAACATATGTCAATAACAAAAATGGTAGATCAGACATAAGGCATGGAGGAAAAAAGAAGATTAAAAAATTCTACAAATGTGTACAAAAAAGAAAAAGCCTAGTGTAAAAGGACTACACTTAGGCATAAAATTTGTTTAAGTACAACCCGTTGATGGGTTCTTTGAGAGGGAAGCCTTCAGGGGAGGCCAATATGTATGCGCATTTAGTGAGGCAGTGTTGGGCGATGTAGGGTCCATGCCATAATGACTCAAATTTTCCATGGCTGAGGGTATCGTGAGTGATATCGTAGGCAAGGACAAGGTCTCCTTCGTTAAATAAGAAAAGGTTGACATGGCAGTCAAAGGTGGCCTTTGACCATTTTTTAGATGCCTCATTGTTCTGTAATGAAGACCGATGATCTTCATCAAATGACTCTAAGTTCATCAAGCGCTGCTCCATTGGAGCCGTGTCAGGTAGTAGATCGATAGTGGTGCACAATGTGGGAATTTCACACTGGATGGGGAGAGTGGCTTCGACTCCATGGACAAGATGAAATGGTGTAAAACTAGTGGTAGTTTTAACTGTTGTGCAATAATCCCATAGTGCTGAAAATAACATATGATGCCAATTGGTCTTATGCTTGTTAACGGTGCGTTGCAACATGGTTTTGAGGACCTTATTGACCGCCTCTACCTGGCCATTGGACTGAGGGTAGTATGGGGAGGCAAACTCATGGGAGAATCCTAACTTTGAGGAGAGTTTGATGAAGATCTCATTCTCGAAGTGTTTCCCGTGATCAAAGACTAACTGTAGTGGGACTCCAAAGCGGGAAATGATGTGGTTGAAGAAAAAATGTGCCGCAGTGTTAGCATTGTTGTTGAAGGTGGGCATGGCTTTGACCCATTTGGTGAAGTAATTGACTGCCATGATGATGTACTTGTGTCCATTGCTATATGGAGGGTTGCAAGTTATGAAGTCTATGCCCCATTTTCAAAAGGGGATGACAATGATGACTAGGTGAAGATGAGAAGGTGCCGCTCGTGATTTGTTTGCATAAAGCTAGAATTTGTCACATCACTTCATAGCGTGGATGCAATCATGAAACAATGTGGGCTAGAGGTAGCCTACTCGAATGATTTTCTAGGTGGTGGACATTCCTGCGAGGTGGCCAGGGCAGGCACCGTTATGGAAATCAGTCAAGACTCTGTCTGCTTCGTCGATGGTTAAACATTGACAGAGTATGGTGTTGACCCCACGCGATACATAATGTCACCAATGATGAGGTAGAGAGGGTCTTGATGGTGAATGCACCAATGATCATCTTGAGAGAGGTGAGACCCAAAATTTTGGGTCTAAAGGTAGACAAGAAGGTCTCCATACCAGGGGTCATCCGAGGGGATGTAGAAGAAGTGTTCGTCGGGAAAATATGTATTGACGGGTGAACTTGTAGTATTAGAGGGAAATGTCATGATGAGTTTAGCGAGAATGAGTGCCTTCTTTATTTTGGGATTTGAAAACTCTAGGCCATACTCCTGAAGGATGACGATCCATCGGGAAAACTTACCATTAATTTTATGATGACTAAGCAAGTACTGTATGGGGTTGGAATCTACCACGACTTTGGTAGTGCGAAGAATGATATAATGACATAGTTTCTGGATTGCGAGGAAAACTAGGAGGGTGGGTTTCTCTTCATGATTGTACTTCAAGGGTGGCCATGAAAGGTTTCTACTGATGTAGTAAATGACATACTCACGACCATCATCCCATAGTTGGACGAGAACTCCGGCTACTGATACGGCCAAGGCTGACAAGTAGAGGATATAATCGCGATCATAGTTGGGTGGAATAATTAAAGGGGCATTGGAGAAGGCCGTTTTTAAATCATCACAAGCGGTTTGGGCATGTTCATCCCAACGAAATCGGATATCATGACGCAATAGGTGAAGGAAACTATGCACACGAGTGGCGTAATCTGGGACAAAGCATCGTAAAAAGTTGTCTTTTCCTTGTAGGCTCTGCAGTTGGTGCAAATTCCAAGGTGGTGGAATTTCTGTGATCGCTTGGACCTTGAGGGGGTCTACTGTGATGCCGCATTGGGAAACAATGAACCCAAGGAGGCGTCCAACGGTGATGCAGAATACACACTTGAGGGGGTTCAAGTGGATATTGTACTATCAACATCGTTGAAAGATGATCCACAAGTCATCTAGATGTTGATTGTGTTTCTTGGATCGAGCAGTGAGGTCGTTCAAGTAAGTGAGGATGATGCGAGCAAGATCATGAAAAACATAAGTCATGGCCCATTGGAATGTCGCACCGACGTTCCTAAGTTCAAAAGACATTAAAAAATATGAAAAATTATCCCATGGGGTAGTGAATGCGGTCTTATATTGATTGACTGGATGAATCTGGATTTGATTGTAGCCAGAGAACACGTCCATGAAGGACAAGGCCTCATGGTCGACACAGTCATCGATAATTTGGTCGATGAAAGGCATTGGGAAGTTGCCTTTGGGACAATGTGATTGAGATCACAAAAGTCAGTGTAGACGCGAATAGTGCCATGTTTTTTGTTGACAGGGATGGGGTTGGAAATCCATGACTTGTATGTGATGGGGTATATGAACCCTGCAACACGTAATTTTTCAATTTTGGCTTTGATAGCCGCTGCTTTGGATGGCTGTAGTTGGTGTTTTGTTTGATGTACATGGGTGAAATCTGGCCATGTGTCGATGCGATGTTCGATGATAGAAGGATCGAGGCTAGGCATCTCTGTATATGACCAGGAAAAAATATCCCGGTATTCCTAAAAGAGAGCTTTGTAAGATGTGATTTCTTCAGGGGAGCATGCGACACCAATGGTGATTTCTTCTATGATTCATGGTGTTATCACACTAAGTTGCCTTGGGTATTTAGCCTTTAGTTTCATATTTTCTTAAGCCCTTATATTTTAATTTTTTACTTTTCCCCTTTAAAAGTGTGTTTGTTTAGGTCCCCTTGATAAATAAAGTTTTAAGTCATGACTTATGTTTTGATCCTCACACAAATTTTTGACTTAGGACCATTTTTTCATGACTAATCTTTTGATTCCCTTCATGACTTGACACTAGGATCAGCTCACCCCATGATCAACTTGATTTGACATGCCATCTTCCTCACTCATGCCCTCGTAGCCTTTCCTTGTTGTCCCCTTTGTCCTTTGCTTACTGTCTAATCATTTTTTGAAATGGAGCGCTGCCAACTCATTAGGAGTTTCCGTAGCACACTCCCTGTCCATCATAGTCTACCATGATTTGTGGTTATGATGTTGATGTCATATATTCCTTGTTTTCAGTGCCACGGGTGGTTAAAACATGCTTTCACGATTTCATATTTATGAGCTCTATTAACGGTTTTTGAATTTTGAAAGACTCAAACTGCTATGTTGCACAAACTACCAGTTCCAACCAGTTGGTAGAAGCGCTACCAAATCTGATGCTGAGGTGGATTCAGGGGCCGAATTGCTCGTGACTCTTTCCTGAAAATTTTCTGAGGCCTCAAACTGTCTTTATTCCACAGGTATTCCACATTTTTTCTCCTCTTCACATCAATTTCAAGGAGAATTAACGCTCATAGTTTTTGTAATTATCATGCCTGCATAGCTGGAGGAGATCTTTCCTCACACCATCCTATCATTTTTTTTTCCCTCCATTCAAACTTACAGATCTCACCACCTGTCTATTGATTTTGATACATCCGGCTTCCATTTCCATTGAGCTCACAGTATCTTAGCAGGCCTTATCCTCTACATGCGTAGTGTGATACCTATAAACGCTACTCAAACTACACTATTTCTTCCCTGCCTCTTCTGATAGTTGAGTCAAGTTGTTTCAACCCAGTTTTCAAAGACCATTACAGGGTATCCCTTCAACATATATTTTTCTCAGTGTTCATACCTTCTCACATTCAAGGGAGGGATTTCTATATCCAGTTTTAGCTAGCTAGAAACCAGTCTGGATTAAGGGAAATTCTTGTAAAGAGGCAGACTTGTCCACTTGAAATTTGAATTTTTAAATCCTCTTGGTTATCACCACTCAATATCCTTAAAACTCTTATCCTAAACTATGGATACTCCTTATAATAAGAAGTCACACAAGGGAGGAAATGTGGTTAGAACTGAGCCTATAGACATGCATCTATTTGAGGCAGAGCCCATGGACAAATAAGTTTTTCAAAGGGTGGGATGCCTCTCTTTCTGCCAAAATATGCAAAGAGTTCATCCTAAGGTGACAAGGCAGTTTGCCTTACATTTTGATGGCCTGAAGACCGAGGTAGGGGACCTAGAATTTGAGGTGTCCGAGACCTCTTTTTCAGCTGCTACATGAATCCCTATCACTAGTGAGATCTGGTTTAAATCCATGGCTTTAGATGAAGCCTATGCCAAAGATTTACTCAAGCATGAATATCAAGCTGATAATATTTCTAAAGGTGTGTCAAGAAATCATCTGATTGAGCAGTTTGATAAAATATTGAAGATCATCCAGAGGTACTTTACGTGTGAAGGGAGGTTCAATACACTATACCAGTACCATATAAGGATTTTGCTACATTTTACTGGAAAAATGGAAATGAACATTCCCTACTATTTGCTAAGGAGCATAGGCAAGATGTCAGACAGGGTTCAATCCAAGTCTAAGGCTGTGGATACTAGCATCTTTCATTCTGGGTTGATTAGAATGATGGTTTATGAAGAGATGGGTAAGAAGGATATCTCATGGGAACATTTCATTATTGCTTCTCACATGAAGTTGGATATAGAAGCTACTCCTCAGTCATAGATAGCAAGTCCTTTACCATCCACCAGTGCTAATAAAGTAGGTACTAGCAAGAAGAGAAATAACATATTTCTTGTTCAAGATCAAGAGGCCATCAAGTGGGTTTCAAGAACTGAGGAGGAGGCTTATCATTCTCCACAGAGAGACCTTTCACCCCCTCCATCATATTTAGAAGAAGCCCCTTCTTCTACTAAAACTACAACAAATAAAGGGAAGAAGCTACACTTCTCCTCATCTCCTTCAACAGCTAACATCAAGGTCAGAAGGCCTTTCACAAGATCATCAACTCTTAAAGAGGTTGTTGAAGAACACGCCCTACCAAAAGTCTCTATCCTTCAGAAGAAGAAAAATAAGGGCCAAGGCATTGAAAATCCTATGGAGAAGAAAGACGGAAATACTTGTGTGGAGAAGAAAGAAGAAATCCCTGTACAAAAGAAGAAAGATAAAGGCAAAGGCATAAAGAAGCATATTGAGATAAACAAAGTAATTCCTATGCAATAGGAAGAGGAAACCATGAAAAATCCTGTTGAGACTATTCACATCACTACTCCACATAGTAGCCAGATGTTCAAAAGATTAATCAGGAAACTCAGGGATGCTAGGAAGGAGGTGGCTCATTTGAAAGAAGAATCCATGTCTGATAGGGTTAAGATGAAATAAATCATGGATGGATACAACCACACTCTTTATCTATCAAGGTTTACAATAGGAAAGGCCAAACCTCTCCATAGGTAGCTCAATAACCTTTATAGGTAGAATATAGACTTCCAGTCTCATAATAGAAAGCTCAAAGCAGAGTTGCAACATTTCCAAGACGCGATGGCTCAAAGAAACTTGGATGTGTTGATTGAAGCTGTTATTGAACAAGAGAAGCCAACAACCAAAGAAACCATAGTTCCAGTGAAGAAGACTACTACTGCTAAAGAGAAGCATGCTATTTTTCCAAAGGGAAGTCCTCCTTCTACAAGAAGGAGTGTCAGGTTGATGAAATAATTGGTGAGAGGTGAATTTCATTTTTGAGGATGGCCCCTTTTTGCAAGAATATGTAATTAAGGAAATACTTCCTCTGCCACCTATACAAGCTATACTGGTTTCTAAATTCATACTGTTCAGAGTTTTGGTGATCTGCAAAGATTTAATCTTTTTGAAACTAGTAACACAGAAATTCCGTAGCACTTTAGCACTACAAAATTGTCTAATTTTCAAAGTTGTATCTGTATGCTTTCTATAACGCTACCTAATTGCCTAAGAATGATGTAGCGATGGTGCTACTAATTGCCTAGGGGTGCTACCAAATATATCAACATTGAAAGGATGGTGCTATGATCCGGATTTATGTAGGAACACAATGAAATATAGAAATACACATAAACACAGAGATGCAGCGGAAATAAGACTTCATTTCATTAATAACAAATGACTAAAATATGCTTACAGACAGAATGGAAATAAACTAGCTAGAGCACTGGTAGCTT
>SNQJ01S0161717.1:0-14189 GCA_010110895.2 Picea sitchensis
AATACTGAGAGGGGGGGGTGAATCAATATGAGCACTTTATACCACTTTTAACCACAATATATATTCTTTCACTTTATCAAAAATGTTCAACAATTTATCATCAATGTATCATCTATGATTTCATTCAATATATATATCATAAGTACCATCATATCAAGAAAATAGTACACCAGTATTTACGTGGAAACCCAAATGAGAGAAAACAATGAAATGTTTTATTATATATATCAAGAATTCATTCATAGGAAGCACCAACTTCCAAATTCTCCAGCTGCAACTGGAAGGAGGCTACAAACCCCTATTTACAGGCTCCAACCTAAAGGAATCTACAACTCTGTGAATTATCTGGCTCCAACAAGAAGGAGGATACAAACCCCTAGGTTCTCCGGCTCAAACCTGAAGGTGGCTACAACCACCTAGTTCTCATGCTCCAACTTGAAGGAATCTTCAACGTGAAGGAAAATACAACTCCTTGAATTATATAGCTCCAATCATAAGGAGGATACAACCCCCTAGGTTCTTCAGCTCCAAACTGAAGGTGGCTAAAACCACCTAGTTCTCAAGCTCCAACTTGAAGGAATCTCCAACTCCTTGATTCTTCGGCTCCAACTGGAAGGAAGCTACAACCCCTTTTCCTTTCCTTGTCCTGCCGCCCTAAAATATAAGTGTAGACCAATTTTCACTTCCACAATCACTTCCAATATCAATGTTGTTGGATTACTTAGAAAGCACCATCAAAAGAATTTATCCTTCCTTGCATTTCGGCCTTCTTTTCTTCACTTTCCTCAGAATTTCGGCTTAGATATCATTTGTAAACCTCAGACACCTATATATATTCAATATGCTCAAGTGTGATTCAAATCTCCTTGAATTATATAGCTCCAATCATAAGGAGGATACAACCCCTAGGTTCTTCAAATTAAACCCAAGGTGGCTAAAACCACCTAGTTCTCAAGCTCCAACTTTGAAGGAATCTCCAACTCCTGATTCTTCGGGCTCCAACTCGAAAGGCCAAACCCCTTTTCCCTTTCCCTTTAACCCGGGCCACTTTAAAATATATGTAGGACCAATCTTTCACTTCCACAATCACTTCCAATATCAATGTTGTTGGATTACACCATCAAAAGAATTTATCCCTTCCTTGCATTCTCGCCTTCTTTCTCTTCACTTTCCTCAGACTTCGGGCTTAGATATCATTTGTAAACCCCTGCATAACTCCATATGGCACCAATATGCCTGGCAGGATTCAAAATGAGAGAGCCTTGCCTCCATTTTATACTCTCCAAGTAGCTCCCTAAAAACATCTCTAGGTCACCTTGGTCCCACTTTCCTATTTTAGGGTTGGGCCCACTTCTAATTTCTTTCATTAAACTATTGAAATAATTTCATTCTTTTGTATTCACTTTGAATTATAATAATAATCACTCTTACTTTATTATTTACCTTTTAAAATCTCTTAAAACCACTTTGATTACTTTGACCTTTGGGGCTTCTAGATGACATATGAGGGTCCCTCCCTAACTTTCAGGAAGGGGCTACAACTCAAAACCGGGTGGAGGGGAGTTATGTGGACGCTTTTACCCACCACCAAATGGTGCATGACATGTAGTAATCCATATAGAATAGTATTATCTGAAATATATATCATAACTCATACTGCTACCCATCAAACAAACTTTGGGTCCATTAACAAACCTTTGTGCTACAGTGGTATTTTCTTCATAATTGACATCAATGACAACCAACCTTAATCAACAATCTCCCCTTTGGCATTGATGGTTTACACTTCCATGCAACATCAAATCATATCACCTATGCTCCCCCTAGAACCATGCCTCTGTCTCCAGAGATCTGATAATCTATCCCCTTGTCATCAATGCAGTTATCTTTCCATCCTGGTTGCTCCCATTGCATCTATTCCTTTATGGTGCTTCCTCATGTACATCTAAGACATATAATATAAGCATTCAAAAATCATTCATTTTGAGTAGAAATAACTCCAAGTCTCTTTACTAAGATATTCAAAGGCTTCTCGTGGAAGTGGTTTTGTAAAGATAACCGCCACTTGTTCTTTTGTGCCTACATACTCAACTCTTATGTTCTATTCTACAGAAACCTCAGTTCTATAGAAATTGATAGTTGATTGGAATGTACTTAGTCTTGAAGTGCATCAATGTTTTGAGATAATGATGGCACTTCTATTATCAAAATATATTGAAATGGACTCATCATACCTAAACCTCAGAGACCACAAAGTTTGTTTCATCCAAAGAACTAATGTACAACATGTTGCTACTACAAAATACTTTTCTTCAGCTTTAGATAAGTATATTGATGATTATTTCTTACTTATCCATGATACCAAACACTCACCTGGGTGAACGTTGTTCATCAGGTCAACATCATCAATACAACTCTACCCAATCAGACTGTAGGCTATAATGCGGATAGATCTTTCCTTTGATACCATAATCCAACACTTTTGTTCCTTTGAGATATTTGAATATCCATAACATGTGTTTCCTTTGATGCTTCTTGAAATCATGCCACCTATCCAACTGCCTCAGACAGACATCTATAGTATGGATGTTGTCACATATAGTAAGTTGCTAATCACACCTATTGCCTCTATTCTGTAGATTCTGAATCATCATCTTTGCTCAACTTGCAACTACAGCTGGGAGTGATAACCGGTTTGTAATATTCCATTCCAAACCTCTTTTAGCATTTCTAAGGATATACTTGGTTTGAGAAATAAAATTCTTGGTTGCTTTGATCATCTCATCAAGTCCCAGAAGAAGGATAAATTTTCAAGTAAATAATATTTCAAATTCAATGCATTGCCTTTGTAAATTTCTCAGTTTAACTTGTCAATAATCAGCCAAAAATAATATCATCAACATAAACTTCAATTAATAAATGTTACCTTGACTTACCTTTTGATGTAGAGGTTGTTGTTTAAACTTCCTTTTCTGAACCCTCGTGATGTCATAGATACTTATCTAGTTCTGAGTAACTACAATGATCTAGGGGCCTGCTTTAGACCATACAAGGTCTTATTCAATTTTGGCTACCACATAGTCTCCGGTGGTTCTCTCATTAAATTGAAATCCTTTCCAGTCTAATGTAGACTTCTTCTGGGTTCCCAGTTCAAACAAATGATTTTACGGCCCATCTGATATATAATTTTAACATTTTGGGAGCATGCATAAGCTAAAAGCAAATGATTGCTTCCATTCTGCAAATGGGGTATATGTCTCTTCAAACCAATCTTCAATCTGTATATCCCTTTATATACTTAATCTAGCTTTGTTCCTTGTAACCTATCCATCTTCATTCAATTTATTCCCTAAAACCCATTTTGTGTCGATCATATTCTTATTCTTGGCCTTGGAACCAATTCCATAAGTCATTTTTCTCTATTTGATCCACCTCTTCATCCATGGATTTTATCCAAAAATCATCCCATTTTAGCTTCTTCAAAATAGTTTAATTCAATTGTAGATAAAAGTGATAGGTGTGTTTGTTCTATAGCCCATTTTTCTAGTCTCAACTCCCGCGATCTTTGTTTCCAAGAACTGGATCCGCTAGATGATTTTACTCGTTTGCTAGGTGTCTTGAGATACTTGCTGAACTTGCTCTTATACTTATGCTGGATTCTCTTCATCATCTTCATATCTTCATCTTCCCTCTTCTTCTTCTTCTTTTTCTACCTCTTCTTCAAAAGTTGTTCCATTGATTTGTTTTCCATTTCTTTTATTCTCATGCCTGGCTCACCAATTGCTACTACATGCTTCCACAACTTTGCTTTTTAATCTTAGATTGTACACTTTGTATGCTTTCTCTGTTCCTGAGTAAACTAACAGGACTACCACCACAGAGAGTCAAACTTTCCCATTCCCCCGGCCATATTCTCTTTTGATGTAGCATTTACTCTTGAAAACTATGAAGTGATTCATACTTTGGCCTCTCCTTTCCATAAATGTATGGAGTTTTTATTAGTGTTGTTTCTTAAAATTACTTTGTTTTGAATGTGAACTATTGTATGTAATGCAGCCTGTAGTTGTCCAAAAATATATGTCAACTTTGAATCCATTATCATTGTTCAAGCCATTTCAAATGGTCTCTATTCTTTCTTTCAACAACTCCATTCTGAGGTGTCCTAGCTGACGTACATTTCCTTTTTATTCCATGATTGCTGCAAAGTAGGGGTCCATAAATTCTTCGAGTAACCTCCCATCCTGGTCTTAAGTATTTGATTCTTTGGACCCATCCTTCATTTTCAACTTCTCAGATCTTGAATTTTTTTAAAAGCTTCTAATTTGTTCTTGAGAAAGCAAACCGTAGTCATTCTTGTATAATAACTGAACCAATGTAAATTATCTCTCTCACCTTTTAAGCCTTTGTTGTATTTCCAATCCAAATTCCCAAGATGCACAATTCCTGGTTTTGTTGTTGTCATTCTCGATTTGAACCTCGTCTTTGCTTGTTTCTCTCCTTGTTGGTAATGCTTGCATAAAGGCCATTGCTCCTTGATATGGAGCACTCTTAATCTTCTCTCTTTGGCTTCACCTCTTTGACACAAAACGTAATCCATCTCTTTCCTCGTACATAAACTAAATTTCATCTCCTTTTCCTAGACAACACTTTTCTATTTCACTTCATTAACACATATATGCTGTTGAAGTCTTGCAAAATTCTCTGTGAGCTTTTACCCAATTTCCGAACCTTCTTTTCTTATCTCACACTTTTGTGAATCTAAAGTAACTTTATGACCTTAATACACATTTGACTCACACTTAAAAGATTATGTTTCATATCTTCTACTAGTAGAACATTTCTCTCAGCCTTTTTCATTCTTGGTTCTGCACTGGAGTGCCTTTTTCTATGATTTTGGATAACCAATACTCTAAAGAGACTCATCCATCTTTCCCCTCTCAGAATGTAAGAACTTGTCTCATCAATTGCCATGTAGCTTTGAACAACCATTGCCAACATACCGACCACATTTCTTTTGTTTAGTTTGTAGAGAGACTGTAGTATCTTTCATTGCTAGGCACTGATCTTTCTTCTTATCCATGTCATTTTATGAGATTCTTTGTTTGTGACTCTGCTGAGGTTCTTTAGAGGTTGTCTACAAAATTGTTACATTTGTAACATTCAATTTCAAGTATGCTCAAAGGGATCTGTCCTGTAAATCCTCTTTCTCCTATCACTAGGAGTCTTCTTGAATAACCCCCTTCTGTATGGCTCTCAAAGTAGTTATTTGCTCCTGGCTTGTTAGCTCTCAGTAATTTACATCTTTATGTCCGTGTACTGCTACAGCACATAAAAACAAAAAAATATAGTTTGATACCCCTAGAAGTTGAAGATCTATGAAAGGAGGCTCTTATGAATCCTTCTTCTCGGGAGGCCCTGGCTCTATCTGCTATTGATTCTCAAACCAATCTTCTGTGAGGAGGTCCCAATCTCCTCAGGGTATCTTTTTATCCCTTTGATTGTTTCTACAGAGAATCCCTTTGGATTTGTTTCTGCTATGTTGTTTTAGAGTTTGATCCTTTTTCTATATGATTGTATCCAAGTCCTAATTTTGTCAAGATAAGATTTTTGACCTTAATAATGCCATCCAGAATTCCCTTTGCTTTAGCCTTGATATCTTCTTTGAATATCCTTTTTCTTAGTGTGACAATCTCGCTTCCAGTTTCCAAATGATCTTGTCCTTTCCTTCTAGTTGTTCTTTTGAGTGCTTTTTTCAATTCTTTACCTCTTCTATTTGAACCTCCAATTTTGTAATCATTTGTTCTAGTTCTTGGAAAGTGTCTTTTTCTCTTATCTAGTTCTCATTGTAGTTCTTTGTTTTTCTTCTTTTCTCTCTCCTGGAGCAACTTCTATGGCACCTATTAATTAATTCTCGAAGTCAACTTCTTCCTCTTCAATTTCTTCTTCATATGATTCTTCATATTCTTCTCTTCTGAGTCTTATTTATCGAAATCTCTACTCTGGCTGAATAGAACTCTCAACGCTTCACTGTCACTGACTTCATTTTCTTCTGATGATGAGATGTCTCTTTGGTGCAAAAGCTTTTCAAAAACTTTCTTTGTAGTTCCTTTTTCCTATATGTTTGTCTTCCTTTGAGTAACCTTTCATCATTTCTCTTTTCTTATGAGGACATTTGTTAGAAAATGACCAATACCATCACAATTAAAACAAATTAAAGGGAAGTCATCTCCTGTAATTCTTACCGCTATTCCCTTTTGTTCGGGCCTTTTGATGAAGTTGGCCACTTCTTCATCATCTTCCCAGACGTTGTTGTTGTTAAGTATATTCTTCTTGTTCCTTTTTCTTTTACTTTGATCTTTGGATGCTTCTAGTGCTTTTACATCTTGATTTTCCTGCTCAATTCTCATCTCATATGCCGTGAAAATCCCATGCTTTTTCCCTTTGCTGGCTAGAGTTTAGATCCTGGATCTTCTTCAATGCTTATATCTTAGGTTTAATCTCATAGGAAGAGATCTTAGTACCTTTTACAATTACAGATTCTTCATTTTCTCCTCCCAATCCTATGATTGTATTAACTGTTAATGACTCAGTATGTAGGTCATGAGACCTCTATCTTCCTTTCATTTTAGTTGTTTGAACCTAATCAAGTTCAGCTTTGTTGTTTTGAATTTTGTATCTTCTTCATAAATATTTCAAGCTTGTCCCAAATCTCTTTTAGCAGATTTACAATGTGCAACTTTAAAAGACGACTGTATCACCGAGACCATTCAAAAGTGCATTTATGGTTTAGAATTATTCTCACTAAGTTTCACTACTTTGTCACTTGTTGGTGGAATTGTTATGTTGTGTATCCATCTACAATTGATTTCCAAACTTGAAACTATGTGCCCTATATATGCTCTCATCCTTATGCTCCAAAAAGCATATACTGTCTATCAAACTGTATTCCATTTTTATAATGAAGTTGGTACTCTCCATGATCTACCTTTCTGGTTAAACTGATTAAGGAACCCAAGCCTGGATACCAATTGTTGGATTTAGAAAGCAAACACTTCAAGAATTTATCCTTCCCAGACATTTTGGCCTTCTTTTCTTCTTTCACTTTCCCCATAATTCTCGCTTAGATATCATTTGTAAACCTCGACACCTATAGATATTCAATATGCCTGGGCAGTGATTCAAATGAGAGAGCCTTGCCCTTATTTATATACCTAGCTTCCTTAAAAAACATCTTCTAAGTCACTTGGCCCCACTTTCCCATTTTTAGGTTGGGTCCATCTCTAATTCTCTCATTAAAATTATTATTGAAATAATTTATTTTGTATTCACTTTGAATTATAATACACCTATCACTTCACTTTATTATTTAATTTTAAAATCTCTTAAACCACTTTGATTACTTTGACCTTTGGGGCTTCTATGATATATGAGGGTCCTCCAACTCTTAAGGCCATAACTCCCCTAACCGTGGAGGAGTTATGTGACGCTTCCTACATACCACCAGAAATGGTACGACATGGTATCCATATAGAATAGTATTATCCTAAAAATATATCATAACTTCATACCATTACCCATCAAACAAACTTGGGTCTATTACCTCCAAACCTTTGTGTTGGTCTTTTCTTCAAGGGTTGACATCAATGACAACCAACCTTAATCAACAAATGTCACTATCATTGTCACTTCCATTGTCACATCAACATGTAACTTTCCAACCTGTCATCAGATCCACTCTATCATTTTCAACCTATCACTATATCCAACCTACTCTAACCTATCTAGCCTATCAATGTCACCACACTCAACCAGATCCTATCACATGGATCATACAATTTCAAGGGACACCTCTCAAATAGATGTCCAATATCACCAACACATGCCTACCAAGCATGTGTACCAATATCACCAACATACCATCAAGTACCAATATGTACCCATGCATCAACCATGCATCTACAACAAGTGTGATCCACAACTACACCAAACCTTTATCATCAACCATGTACATGTACATCAATATAAAATAACCATGTGCCAAATCCATGCACATCAACCAGCAACTCTACAATTCATATACCAATAAACAAAGATATTAACCAACAATGTATCTCACCAAGTATACCTCAACAAACATGTACCATGCATCCAATGATGTGCCTCAAGTCATAAATGAAAGCTCAAAAACACATGCTTCAAACATGCTCCTCAATATCACCAAGATACAACTTCATAACACGATATACCAAGCCTCTATTATGCACCATAACATGTAACGAAACCGTACTCCAATATATCCAATGAATCTTCTAATCATCAAACACACACTAAGATGTACCCATATCACATATCTATGTATGTACCATATAACACAATAAATTCATAACCATTATGATCACCCTGATCCTAGTTTACCTGCTTGGCCATAACCCATTAAGTAACCTTTCACAGTCCTCAACAACTTGGCACCAACATCCCTTCACAACCTTTCATGAGTATTTTTACATATACATGAATTGCTCTTCTACAACCGTAGATATCCGTGTTTTCCACTACACTGTAATACTGGTTCCCACTGACTTGAAACTCATATATACCTTAGAAAAATAGGTTAGGTCAAGTTTGTTGTAACCTTTATACTACCTTCGACCTTCCTTTGTAACCTTAGAAAAACGTCGTCACAAACTAGCCAAAATACCACAATACTAGACCATAACAATAACAAGAAATATAATCAATTGTGGGCATGTGAGTGTACTCCTATGAGAGACTCCTTTGAGGTGTTTATATACCTTTTCATAGTAACATATCTCCTCACTTTAGGGATTTCTTGTTTCAACCACTTTTACCCTTTGACTAAGACTTGTAACCAACTAGGGGTTTCTTGACCTCACTCTTTGGGGATTCCAACTTCATAAGGCCATATCTCCCAACTGCGGAGGCTGAATCCATGCATGCCTCCAATTACCTGAAATGGAAACAACATACACATCCATCTATTATATCTTTCCCCAATTACACTATCCATCATGTCCATATTCCCTATTCAACTTCAGTTACCAAAACCATTAAGTTGTGAGGCTACATGTAGACTACATGACTACATCAAATGTGTCCAACTAAATCAAGCTATCAATCTCAACTATACAAATGTCAATCAATTTTCCAAAATCTTTGGACCTCTCCAAGGGTTGAAATAAATCTTTAAGGGTTGACATAAATCTCCAAGATCACTCTCCAAGAGTTGAAATCAAATCTCCAAGATTAATCTCCAAGGGTTACATCAATGACAACAAACCATCCAAACCAATTGTCCAAATGTGATTTCATCCAAGTTTTGATGAGAGGGCTGGATCACAAAGGACTGTGATTCAAGATACCAGATAGGTGGCAATTCCATCTAGAGGTACATAGGTCATGAGGAGAGAGAGTGTAATCTCAATTGTAGGTGGTTTCAAATAACAAAATCCACACCTAAAAAGTTAGATCGAATGAGTCTTTAGTACAAACATTTTAAATAGATAATGCTAACTCACAATGGTTGAATCATGTTTGGATCACAAGAGGAGAATCATGTATGCCTCTGTGAAATGTGACAAACACTACAACAACGCATGAGTTTCTTTAGGTTTGTCCTGTAGTGTAAAATTCCTCTTCAAGCAATACTTCTATTATAAAACCCCTGATTTGACCTTAATAGAAGAATCATTGGACTGGTTTTCTCTCTAGGGTCTTTCTAGGGGTTTATACCCAAAAAATATTGGTAAGCCATGTGTAGTTTATTTGGTTTCCGCTTATGTTTCCTCACGCGATGTTTAGTTGATTACCTAACTCCGTGGATTTTAGTAGATAAATTGATTTTACTTTGAGCTAATTTTTGGGTGTTGAGTAGAGTGGTAAAATATCAACATGGTATTAGTATTCCGGTTGAATCCACTGGAAAATCAACAATTTCTAGGGTTTTGATGGATGAAAAATTTATTGAGTAAGTGGTCTCTTGTTATCCCATGGTTTTCTTTATGAATGAATGTAAAGTTTAATGTTGCTTCTTTAATGATGGTTGTGCATTATCTTGGATCTTTCTTAAACAAATCCTTCTTGTTAAAAATCTTGGAAGGTTACTAGTGAAGAACCTTCCCTTGAATTGTCTTTGTAAACCTAGTGATACACTAGGAGGATATTATAGGGTTAGTAGTGAACAACCCCATATATCACCCTAGATCCACTCACATTTCATCGAAGGAGTCCTTAATTGATCCCATATGCCTAAAAAATGAGTAGGCACTAGTCATTCTCCCAATAATGAACCACAAAATTCCAAATTTCAACACTTTTTATTGTATTAGGGTTAGAGTAGGGTTTTACATGTAATATATTTATTTTCAACCATAAAAGACTAGGATGTTTTGACTTTCATGAATATTGTTGAGTTAACAATAATCTTTAAAAAAAAAAAAAAAACCATAAATTTCCCATTGTTGATTTGTCATTTCATCCTTATAGGGATGGATGTCTAGGGTTTTTAGGGTTGTTATATGCATCTTTAATTTCAGATTTTGTTGATTAATAAAACTCTAGTTCAATTCATTGTTTATCCCTCTTTCCTCATTGGTTGATTACTTGTTTAAGGGATAGTTTTATTTTTGTTGTTATAACTTGTATTACTACTATAATTTAATATATTTCTTTCAAGTTTTACAACAACCAACATTAATTTTATTCTTTTGTAGTGTTTGGAGATACTCTTGAACCTAAAATTGTCTTGGTAAACCCTCTAAATTGACCTAGATATTCATCCCTTCAAATATAGAAATTACATTATCTTACCACCTTATCATTACCTTCTTTATCTTGTTTATCCCACCATGTTTATCCTTATCCCTTATAGTGTCTCTTTCCTAGGGATGGTTGAAGATACCTAGGAAATCCTCCTGTATTGGATTTGTTCCCTTACTAAAGAGAGGGAAGTTGTTTTCTAGGTGACAGTGGTACATATTATGATGTTATACTAGTCTTGGTTCCAAGTGAAGGTTTTGAATTAAGGTGTTAGATTGTGTGGTAACATTTTTCCATCATTGTTGGGGAGAATTGAGTCATTCTTCTTGGAAATATGAAGTCTATACTTCAAAATTCATTGATGACTATACATAAAATCTTAACCTAGTGTGATCATCTGACGACTCCACAACAATATAACCTAGGAGTTAGAAGTTCCAACAAAAGAACCTTTCATAGGTATGATAATCTTCCAAATGTATATAAAACAATAGTTTCCAAAAATTCTCCTATGATAAGAACTCTCTTTAGCAATCCTCCAATAGTAACTCCAATGTATTTGCAACCATGGGTTACCAATTCCTATAAGGCACTAGACATGTATGGAATTCAAGGTTACCCTTATAACATGCCTGATAAATTTGAGAAGTGGTTACCAATTTTTTCTAGAAACAATGTCATTACTGCTCAAGATCATTTGTCTTCCTACTATAATTTTGTGGCTATTCATCATGTTCCTAATGAAAGTGAGGATGTAGTTATGAAAGTATTTTCACTATAATTAGAAGAAACCGGTAAGGTCATGGTTTAATAGTCTTCCCAAAAAGAGTATCAAATCTTGGCAAGCCTTCCATGATGCTTTTATGAAAATAAGGATAAGAAAAAATCAGATACTTTTTCTAACCTCGGGATCCCATGAAATCAAAAGAAATATAATAATGCGGGAGGAATTTGACCAAAGTTTTGACAAAATTCTAAATCAAATTCACGATGATCTCAAACTAAGATATGGTGCCATCCTCTTACAATATACCAATGCATTTGATGGACAATTTGGTTTCATACAAAGAGAAAATTTCCAAAAACAAATTGAAGAAGCTAAAGAATGGGCTACCGAGAATGAAGAGAATATGTTATCTTCCAAGGTAGAACTTTTTAGTGCACCAAGAGCTAAGGTTGAGACCAAACCTAGGGCTATGAATAATGTCGATCATATTCTTGTTCTCCTCATGCAAGGATCACCTTGCAAATTGTTTTACCTAAATGACAATCAAGTATCCAATCTCTGCTTCATTATCATCTATAGGTTAAGCATTTTGAAATGTAAAAGGGTCAAGAATGAAATCCCTCCCTCCTAGACCCCAATATAATAACAAATGAAAACCTAAAGGAAATCAAGGAGGGAACATGAATATACCTCGTCTTGAGAAAAGAATTCCTAATACCCTTACCCCTTTTGATATGATTAACCAAGAATATATCCCTTGGTTCTTGCCTTGAAATGAGTGTTATAGAGAATGGGAATGCCCTATAAATCAAGTCCATGAGGGAGGTTAAGATCCTAATAGTTATGAACGTATGAATTTCATTGAATATATGGATCATATCTATGTTATCCTTGGAGAAACCTACATTGTTACAAGTGTGAAATTAGAGAAAATCAAGAAAATGAGTAGGGGTGCTACTAGGATAGCTAGGTTAGAAATGTTTAATTCCATGGATGAAGAATCCAAGGACAAACTTAGGAAAGAGAAATACATGCAATTCTCTGGGAGAAATAAAGAACCCAAAGCTCATCAACCTAATGACTCTCCACCTGCCCTTAGAAAGTGGACTAGATAACATTTACCTTTGGATACCAACCCTACTTCTCGATCAACATCACATAAGAATGATGAATTATGATTGAGTGTTGATGTGAAAAATATTTTAGCAAAAATAAATGTCCACGTGCCTCTCTTTGAATTAATAAGTCACAAATGGATAAAGTGACAAAATTCCTTAGCACGGAATCTAAACACCCTCATTTTGTGTTGAAAAATATGGATTGCAATAGAAATAATGGAGGGCATGCAAATTTGTTTATCACCTTGGTAGTGAATAACCACCTCCTCCATAATTGTATGTTATATTCCCATGGTTTCCACCCATGTGATTTCAAAGGTCGTGGAATGAATTAGGTTGAAAACAACAAGGCTGGCATACATGAATGTATGCATAATTGATTCAAATCAATCAAGGTATATGGCCTGATTAAGGATCTTAGGGTTTACCTAGATGTGTATCTTGATATCTCCATCTTAATGGATGTTGTAGTGATTGATTTTCTTGATGCTTGGGGAATGTTATTGTCTAGAAAATGGTCTGCAACTTTGGGGGGTAGTATTCAAACGGATTGTATTATGCAACCATCCTAGCCAATGATGGAAACTTTTTCACTTTGTATAAACAACCAATTGTGAGACATCAAGTAGAGGATCCTAGTGTCCCTTTGAATGATTTAGATTAGAGTGATGATGAATTTTGAGAACTAGAAATCCTTATGAATTCCTTAATGCCAAGAGAATAAGGTCATGAAGATGTTAAAGAACATGTCATTCTTTCACTAGTTTACACTGATATTGATTATTCTCAAGTCTTTTCCATTTTCCCTTTTGCATCTGAGGATATTATTATAATGTTTATCCACCCAAGGACAAATATGATAAGAAATTGTATGCCCTACTACAACCAAAGAGTCAATAATATAATACAAAGATGAAAGGGAAAGCCTTAGCCCAAATTTTCATTGAAGGGAATAAGAAAGACTCGGGGTTACTCACGAATGACCAAGCAAATGATGATGAGTGGTATCTACATGTAATGTATTTTTCACAAGATATATTATATTTTGACAATTCAATTGATATTGAAGAAAAGGTTTTGAAAGGAAGGATTGATCAACTTATAGAATTGGATGAGCCCATAAGGCATGATTTTGATCAAATGGAAATAAATGAATATAAAATCAAAGGTCTATTTGATCATAAAGTAAGACATATACAACTTGAAGAAGGATATCTTGCACTCCTATGGGACAAGAGAAAGGAGAAGCCAAGTATTCATAAACATTTTGGTAGTCTTAGGCTTGGTCCTTATATAATTGAAAGAAAGGATGGGAATAACTCATTTTACTTAGCCAGCCGACATGGAGAGAAGTTACCTTTTTCGATTAATGAACAACTTATCACTGCTTATTTTCCAACTGGCACTTGATTTTGTCAGTATTAGTTTAGGTTAGGGTAGTTCTAGGTCATTTGTGTGTTTCTTTTTGTGTTTTCTCGTTTAATTTCTTTGAATTATTGCTTGATCATATGCATGTATAATTAGTTGCAATTTTGATTTACTCTCTCTCTCTCTCTCTCTCTCTCTCT